>WWET01000707.1:467934-485289 GCA_011038615.1 Limnodynastes dumerilii
CATACTATAACCTCACATTACCCCCACCTCACATACTTTAACTCTTCAATAAGCTTTTATAAGTCTCTTACCTTTTTGCTGTCTTCCCCTCTCTTCTTCCTCACCCTCCGTCCTCTGTGGCGCCTCTGCTTCTGAATGACGCTGACGTCATGCTGAAAACGGCGCTGTGTTGCCATAGCAACAAATACACAGTGCCTGGACGCAGCAGTCCAGGCACTCTGTATGTGACAATACAGTGTCCAGGAAGTAAAGGCCCCGCGCGGCACTGTACTGGCTGCTGCGGCCCCGTGTGGGGCCTTTACTTCACATGTGCAAGCTTGGAGGCCAGTGGCGGGTGCGGTCCGGAGTAGGCACGGGGCCCCCTAGGGACCCCTGACCCGCGGGTCCCTAGGCGGCCGCCTATACCGCCTATGCCATGGGCCGCCACTGCTAGCAGCACTATTAACCAATAGGACGTGTCCCAAGCCCAGGAGAACGTCCAGTGAAACTGCAGGGACAGAGAGATGGGGCGTGCGCTTGAGCCAGACCACGGCAGCGCCCCACGTGCTGTTTGTTTACATGCCGCGATCGGCATGTTGAACGGGAGGGGTGAGTCACGCACATGCCTGCCTGCTTCTGGCGGCGGCATGTAACAGGAGAGTGAGGAGAGGAGGATAGAGGCCTTGCTTTGAGAGCTAACACGCTGATACAGCTTGCACATCACCACCCTTAAAAACACAGGATTTTCAACCCAGGATTTTCTTGGGCAAATTGCTGTTTAAAAAATAAATCCACCTAATACCCGGAAAATTCCAGGGTCTGCCCATTTCACATGGACCATGTATTTCCCGAGTCTGCCCTATCAAGCATCTGTCAATCATTCTAATGGGGAGCTATTATTGGCTGGAAAAAATTAAGTCATTAAAAGGGGACTTAATTTTTTGCACACAATGATGATGTCAGTCAGTACTGGGTGGCCATTTTAACTGCATTCCTTCCATGATGGCTGATGAATTCAGCTCATGAGCTCATGGTTTTGTGGATGATTATGCTGTTTCAGACAGCAAATGATAGCCTGGTGCAGCTGCTTCCACAGTGCCAGATTGCACATTGCGACATGGCAAGGAGAAGAGCGCAATTCATGGTAGAGAGGGAGAATAATCAATGCCAATATTTGTGCGGGCGGAGAGCGGACATCAAGTTCAGTCAGATGTCCATTCTGAGATTCAGCACCCTCACTGACCAGAGATTGTGGGCCAAAAACCGTTGTCACGCTGAAGCTTTCTGGGCAACTCTGGAAGCTTTTGAAGAGTAACAGTGGATGACACACTTTCGGAGTGTGCTGGAGCGATTGACGGGGCACACATCCCCATCTTAGCCCCTTAGGCTGACATTCCATCATTCTACAGGCTGTAGTTGACCACAATTCTTGGTAAGCATCCTTTTCATCAAATGATGTGTAGTGCAACTGAATACTAAATATATGATATTTAGGCTATACTATTGTATGTATTATTATAAGTAAACTGACCATTCATATATTAGATATACCGGTATATTAAACTGTTTTCCTTTCTTTGCAGAAGTCAAAGACTGTGAATAGTGTGGAAATCCCGATGCACCTACCCTTTGCGTCAATGCCTGAGGAAGTGCTTCACACAGCACCATCAACTTTCTCCGGATCAAGTGCGCTTTACTCATACCCTCAGCTCAGCTCGGATGGTTGTGGAAAACAGCTTTGGATGTTTAAAGGGACCATGACGGCGTTTGCTAAAACGGTCAGATATTGACAACAAGCTTGTGCCGCATTGTGGTTGCTGCTTGCTATATTTTGTACCACATATGTAAAATACAGAGAGCAGTTTCTGCTGGAGTGGAACTTACTGGACTCTGAACTACCTGAGCCGTCTGATCCAGACACTAGTGAGGGTGAGCGTTACACCACTGCGGAACTCATTGTACAACCCTCGCCACAAACCTTTATTCCTTTTATTAATAAAGACAAAATGTTTTTAAGCAAAAGCTGTTTATTTTGACTTAAATTTTTCTAAATACTAGCATATTAAAAGTCATATGCTTATGTTTTGTGTGTAGTCATAATGTGCTTTTAATAACATTGGGGCAGATCCTGAACTACGCATTTCCGCGAATTTACGTGTGGGGGACACGTAAATTCGCTGATTTGTATGCACTGCGCATGCGCACCGCAGAAAATACGCACATTCACGTAGCGTATATTTCAAACGTATGGAGATTTCACGTATTGCTAACGTAAATACTTACGTGTGGGCGTGCCAAATTTACGTTAGTCAACAATACGTGTGTTTTACGTGAAAGGGTTAGGGTCAGGCAGCAGGGGAGGGAGGGTTAGGGTCAGGCTGCCGAGCTCTGTGGATCAATTGCTATGCCTCATCGAGGTATAGCAATCGAAATCCCAGCCAGTTCACAACTGGCTGGGAGAAGTCTGATTTTTCAAAAATCAGACTTTCTAAAAGGGGACCCACACCCGGGAGGGGGAGGGTAAGCTAGATAAAGATTGATCAGTTTGCTGGTAGGGTGGGTACAATGTCCGGGTGGTAGGTACTGTTGCTGGTACCACATTCTCTGCATTATTTCCCTTATAAATGCCATATTGCATTCCCTGATATCACAGCTTATGGTGGTGATGCGGTCGAGGACATTTTGCTGCAATTGCTGTTCATGCTTGAAGAACCTTTCTGTGCATTCTTCTTCCTGACACTGCATGGCTTTATCCATGTTGTCCAACTGGTAGCTACCTCGACATGGCTTTTCTGCTTCTTTGGGGCATTGTAAACTATAAAAGGGAAAAAAGAAAAGAAGTAACAAATGTGTTTTTTTGTTTTTTTTTGCAATATTAAACAGCAATTTAGTAAGCCATTGTGCTTGGGGCCTCCTCCCTCCTGCACTTCTTGCAAGCTGCAACACATTTTTCTATGATTAAAGGTTTATATATATTGTTTTGGTTGTAGTTAATAAAAATGTTAATATTGGACTTTTTGGAATGGACATTATTTGAAAGAAATACTATTCCCATACAAAGCAGTGGAAGTAGATGGCTCCTCCTGAGCAGATAGTGCCCCATTCTGAGCAGACACAGGCTCATCAGCTACAGAGGAAAAAGAGAAAATAAAAGATTAGTATTTTAGTACTGTTAATAGGATTGTTTGGTGTAAATGTTACAGCAGCGATGTAAGCCAATGTGCTTGAGGCCTCCTCCCTCCTGCACTTCTTGCACGCTGCAACAGATTGGTCAATGTTAAAAGTTTAGTTTAGGAGAAGTAATAGTAGAAAGTAGATTGTTAGGTAAAGTTATAATAGATTGTTAGGTGAAGTAGTAGATTGTTAAGAGAAGTTATAGTTGACTGTTAGTAGATGGTTAGGAGACGTAGTAGATTGTTAGGTAAAGTTATAGTAGATTGTTAGGTAAAATTATAGTAGATTATTAGGTAAAATTATATACGCTGCAACAGATTGGTCAATGTTAAAAGTTTTGTTTAGCAGAAGTAATAGTAGAAAGCTGATTGTTAGGTAAAGTTATAGTAGATTGTTAGGAGAAGTTATAGTAGATTGTTAGGAGAAGTTATAGTAGATTGTTAGGAGAAGTTATAGTAGATTGTTAGGAGAAGTTATAGGGGCCCATTTACTATATTGTTTTCAGGAAATAAAGACCATTTTACACCTGAAAACGGTCTTTATCTCTGAAAACGATGTGTGCATAATTTACAAAGCCATGATCGCCATGGAAACCATGGCGATCATCAGCTTCTGCACTCACGATCGCCAGCCCGCTCTATTGAATGCGGGCCTGCTGATCGTTGTAATTACAAAGTGTCAGTGCAGATTTTAACAATCCGCGTCGACAAGTTAAATAACGCCATCTGAAGATGGTGTTAGGGTAGGTATTACAGCGGTCCCCCCATATATCCCCCTTTTCCTCCCCCTAGTAGCTGTTATTAGGGGGAGGAAAAGGGGGATATATAGCGGGAGACCGCTGGAATACAAACCACAAATGAATATGTACAAAAAAAAATAATAAAAAAATATTTTCATTTTTTTTTTTATATACTTAATTAGTAAATTATTAATAAAAATACTTTAAAATAATAATAAAAAGTATTCTGCCTCGGAATCCCATGCATGTGCAATGTTGCTTGTCTTTTGGGACATAAAAGTTTTTAAGTCCCAAAAGGCAGCTACTGCGCATGCGTGGGCACTTCTTCTTCATTTGATGCTGGCGAAAGTCCCGCGGATCATCGTGGGACCTCGCCAGACAGGTAAAAAATAGTAACTTCGACAAAAACATGTGCAAGGCTCTCTGCGAGGTGCAGTGAGCCTTGCACTGAATAATATCTCTCACAGTGGGCGTTATAGTAAATGGACCCCATATTAGATTGTTAGGAGAAGTAGAAGATTGTTAGGAGACGTTAAAGTAGATTGTTAGGAGAAGTAGTAGATGGTTAGGAGAAGTTGTAGATTGTTAGGAGAAGTTATAGTAGATTGTTAGGTAAAGTTATAGAAGTTATAGTAGATGGTTACATTGGACTTTTTGTATGGACTTTATTTACATATTAACTTGCTGTCCTTTGTGGATCTGATGACAACATGGAAAGACATTACTGAACATTTAAAGACCAAAAAAATCATTTTGAATTCACGCATGCATACCATTTAAAACTAAATAGACTTACTATTGTGCTGCAAAGCTTGGGAATTACCAGTCTCTTCATGTGCAGCAAGAGGACGATCAACTATAAAAGAGAAACAAGACAAAACAGCACACTAGTATTTATGAACAATTTCAAAAAAATATTTTGGAGTGGGAGAGGGTAAACAAACAGGAGACATAGGGATGAAGAGGGGGAGGTAAGCTAAAGGGTAGGCTACAGAAGTAAGTTTTGAGGAAGCCTTTAAAGGCTTGGATGGTGCTGTATATCCTAATAGGCTGTGGGGACACCTATGGGAAAAGGAGTGGTAAGAGAGGAGGAGCTAAAGGTTGAGACACAGGGCCGGCGCAACCCGCTCCGTGAGGGGATGCGGCGCATCCCAGCACCATGCTGGATAGGTGCCAGATATCCCCCCACTCCCCGCTATACAGATTGGCAGAGTTTATACAGTCTCCTGTATGAACGATGCCAATCTGTATAGCGGGGAGCGGGGGATGTCCGGCGCCTATCCAGCAGCTCACACAGGAACCTCTTTTATGAGCACTTCCTGTCTGCAGACACAGCGCCGCGGAGCAGGCAGGAAACAGGTAAGTAAAGAGGAGAGGGGCACATTATGGGGAATACTGAGGGAGGCTGGAAGCACATGATGGGGAATAATGAAAGGAGCTGGAGGCACATTATGGGGAATACTGAGGGAGGCTGGAAGCACATGATGGGGAATAATGAAAGGAGCTGGAGGCACATTATGGGGAATACTGAGGGAGGCTGGAAGCACATGATGGGGAATAATGAAAGGAGCTGGAGGCACATTATGGGGAATACTGAGGGAGGCTGGAAGCACATGATGGGGAATAATGAAAGGAGCTGGAGGCACATTATGGGGAATACTGAGGGAGGCTGGAAGCACATGATGGGGAATAATGAAAGGAGCTGGAGGCACATTATGGGGAATACTGAGGGAGGCTGGAAGCACATGATGGGGAATAATGAAAGGAGCTGGAGGCACATTATGGGGAATACTGAGGGAGGCTGGAAGCACATGATGGGGAATAATGAAAGGAGCTGGAGGCACATTATGGGGAATACTGAGGGAGGCTGGAAGCACATGATGGGGAATAATGAAAGGAGCTGGAGGCACATTATGGGGAATACTGAGGGAGGCTGGAAGCACATGATGGGGAATAATGAAAGGAGCTGGAGGCACATTATGGGGAATACTGAGGGAGGCTGGAAGCACATGATGGGGAATAATGAAAGGAGCTGGAGGCACATTATGGGGAATACTGAGGGAGGCTGGAAGCACATGATGGGGAATAATGAAAGGAGCTGGAGGCACATTATGGGGAATACTGAGGGAGGCTGGAAGCACATGATGGGGAATAATGAAAGGAGCTGGAGGCACATTATGGGGAATACTGAGGGAGGCTGGAAGCACATGATGGGGAATAATGAAAGGAGCTGGAGGCACATTATGGGGAATACTGAGGGAGGCTGGAAGCACATGATGGGGAATAATGAAAGGAGCTGGAGGCACATTATGGGGAATACTGAGGGAGGCTGGAAGCACATGATGGGGAATAATGAAAGGAGCTGGAGGCACATTATGGGGAATACTGAGGGAGGCTGGAAGCACATGATGGGGAATAATGAAAGGAGCTGGAGGCACATTATGGGGAATACTGAGGGAGGCTGGAAGCACATGATGGGGAATAATGAAAGGAGCTGGAGGCACATTATGGGGAATACTGAGGGAGGCTGGAAGCACATGATGGGGAATAATGAAAGGAGCTGGAGGCACATTATGGGGAATACTGAGGGAGGCTGGAAGCACATGATGGGGAATAATGAAAGGAGCTGGAGGCACATTATGGGGAATACTGAGGGAGGCTGGAAGCACATGATGGGGAATAATGAAAGGAGCTGGAGGCACATTATGGGGAATACTGAGGGAGGCTGGAAGCACATGATGGGGAATAATGAAAGGAGCTGGAGGCACATTATGGGGAATACTGAGGGAGGCTGGAAGCACATGATGGGGAATAATGAAAGGAGCTGGAGGCACATTATGGGGAATACTGAGGGAGGCTGGAAGCACATGATGGGGAATAATGAAAGGAGCTGGAGGCACATTATGGGGAATACTGAGGGAGGCTGGAAGCACATGATGGGGAATAATGAAAGGAGCTGGAGGCACATTATGGGGAATACTGAGGGAGGCTGGAAGCACATGATGGGGAATAATGAAAGGAGCTGGAGGCACATTATAAGGAATACTGAGGGAGGCTGGAAGCACATGGGGAATATTGAGGGGGGCTGGAGGCACATGATGGGGAATACTGGGGGGTCTCAGAGACATGATGGGGATATTGGGAGGGGGGCTGCAGAGACATAATGGGGATATTGAGAGGCTGCAGAGGCATGATGGGGAAATTGTAGGGCTGCAGAGACATGATAGGGAAAATGATGGGCTGCAGAGATATGATGTGGATACTGAGGGCTGCAGAGACATGATGGGTTACTGAGGGCTACAGAGACATGATGGGGATACTTAGGGCTGCAGAGACATGATGGGGAAATTGGGGGGCTACAGAGACATGATGGGGATAGTGAGGGGCTGCAGAGACATGATGGGGATAGTGAGGGACTGCAGAGACATGATGGGGTTAGTGAAGGGCGGCAGAGACATGATGGGGATAGTGAAGGGCTGCAGAGACATGATGGGATATTGGGAGACTGGAGACACATTAGGGGGAGTACATGCAAGGGGGAGAGATTGGGTGAATACATACACTGTATACACACACAAACTGGATAACAAAGTGCTTACAAGGCTGTGCTTCTATTGTATTATGGTTACAAATGTTTTCTGTTTTGTGACTGCATTGCATTTTGTGACTGTTTTTTAACTGCTTTGAGGTTACAAGATTAATTAATTGTACAGTGGTCTGAAGGATGCAGTCTGTATTGTAAGGTGGCCTGTATGGTATAGCGGTCACTAGGATAATGGGCCGGATCCAGTAACTATTGTTCATTGAATTACGTCCGTCTATAGAAGACGGACGTAGTTCTGGATCTACCCCAATGATGCTAAGGTATGTGTTCCTAAGATATATAGTCTGTATTGTGTTGCAGTTTTTAGGATGAAATGGGATTTGTATAGTGGAGACTAGAATGCTGCCTGTATTGTATAGTAGCGGCTATGATTTGTTTATTTTATTGTGTTTACAAGATTGTGTTTTATGATGTTTACATGGATACTATACTCTAGTAACTATAATGATAAATTGTTAAACAAGTAGGCGCAAGTTTTGCAAGTTTGCAGGTGTCACGATTAGTGGCAAACGCCGCTGTACTTACCCTGTCACAGACCATCGGTAGTGGCTTCCCCACTATGTGTCATTCTCCAGTCTTCCAGTTATTCCAGTAGAAGTCTCCATTAAAGCATTTTTTTTTAACTGTGTCTGGGATTAGGCATCTGCCTCATTACTTCTCTGGTGCATGGGCGTCGCCATCTTGCCTCCTGTCAGGTGATTCCCAGTAACCTCTCAGTTGCTCCTCTACGCACACATGATTCCTCCAGCCAATCTGTGCACTGGGCGGGCTACTTAAACTCTGTGTACAGTCCATACGGTGCCCAGATCAACTTGGTCTTCTAGGAACAACGCGGTCATTCAAGGTTCCTGAACTGCCTGCCTTGCATTGTGGCACCACTGGTCCCTGCCTGGATTTCTGTGCCTGTAATCTGGTAATCCTGAACTGTCAGTCTATTGCATTCAAGTCAAGTCTGCCTTGTATCTGGTTCAAGTCACTGTTGCTATACAGTTTTGCCAGCCTATTGCAGTCAAGTCTGCCTTGTATCTGGTTCAAGTGACTGTAGCTATATAGTTTTGCCAGCCTATTGCATTCAAGTCAAGTCTGCCATGTATCTGGTTCAAGTCACTGTTGCTATATAGTTTTGCTAGCCTATTGCATTCAAGCAAAGACTACCTTGTATCTGGTTTAAACCACTGTTGCTATACAGTTTTGCAGTCCCTACTGCTTTAACTCTAATGGTTAATCTCTGCAGTCACTTCTGCTTCAACTCAATTAATCTCTGCAGTCCCTACTGCTTCAAGTCTGAGTCCCTACTCAGAGTCCTCACTCAAGACAAGTCCACAGTCTAAGTCTGAGTTCCTATTCAAGTCCTGACCCAGCACGCCAGTCCGGCACAACCTAGCACGCCATTCCGGCGCAACTCCACTTCGGTTCTGTCCGCAACTCCAGTTAGCTCAAGTCCTCTATAGTTTCAAGTCTGAGTTCCAAGACTGTTCTTTTCATTTGTGCCAAACTGGCATAGTCTGATCTTGAGACTGTTTGTTATATTTTGCACTTATCTGTAAATTCGATTATCCTTCAATAAAACAAGCTTACTTTCATCCCTGCTCGTTTGTTGTTTCCCTGGGAACCCGGGACAGGTCCCACCAACCTTTGCAGTTCATGACAGCAGGGAGGTGCTGAACACCCTAGCACCGGCCCTGTTGAGACAGAGAAGGAGTGGTCAGAGAAATAGGAAGTGAAGCAGAAGAGGTTGATCACCTATCGAGTGGCCCTTAGATTTGGTGGAGAGAAGATCATTGGTGGCCTTAGTCAAGGCTGTTTGGTGGAGTGGTGGGGAGAAGATCCAGGATTGAGTTGTCATTGATGTAACTGATTAGACAGTTGTGGACCAATTTTTTTAAGCAGCTTAGAGGCGAAAGGGAGAAGAGAGATGGGGTCAAGGTTAGGTTTTTAAGTATGGGGGAGACTAGAGCTTGGTTGAATTGAGAGGGATGAGTTTAAGTGGTCAGCAAGCTGAGAGCATGTGGTGAGAGGGAGAGATAAGAGTGGACTTAAAAGTAAACAGTTAAAAGGTAAACATTTGTGGGTGGCTGGGAGGGAGATAAGGGGGTGGAGAGGCAATGTGAGTGAAGAGATCTTATGTTAAGAAGGTTGCAAAATCAAAGATGGATAGAGGGAGGGGGTGGGAACATTGTTGAAGGTGGCAAAGAGGTGGAGGGGGTTTGAAGATTTGGAATGGAGGAGGGACTTGAAGAAAGATTGCTTGGTGAGGAAGAGATGATGAACTTGAAGTGTAAAAAGTCTGAGAGACAGCAGGGATTCTGTTGGCGGCGCTCTGCATTACTGGAGATTTTTTTTTTAGGAACCAAGGGCTGGATCCAGTCTTAAGTGCTTGAAATTAGTTACTCCTGGTCTAAACCATGTTGATTGCAGTGGAGTCATATTTCATCAGTTTTTATTTTTAATATGTAAATATTCTGAAACCTAAACATGTAGTGTAGCTTTACACCTAAGACTTGCATTGGATGTGCCTAGACTGACTGATCCTATAACTCATATCTACCAAATGAGCCATTTTAACTAGGCTAACATGTGTTGTTTCTATAATAGCTTTTAAATCAATTGCTCAGGCTAGTAAAAACTGAAAGCAATGCACTGTTGTCAAGCTAACGGTTCCTCAAAAGAGAAACTGCAATCTGTAACTTGCAGGATCTCTTTTCAGGTGAGCCAAACACCCAGCCGACAGAGAAGGCTTTGTGTGTCCATAGAAAAAGAGCCTTGTAGAGAGGAGAATCTAGAGTACTTATCCAAAAACACATTATATTTCTGGAATGGACGGGAAACGAGAGGGCTCATCATATTTTTTTTTATTTTTTTTTAAACATATTTTTTATTGGAGCATATTGTACAGAAAAAAAAAAAATCAATGATACAAAAATATTCAAACGTTTACAGAAAATATATAACATATCTATGAGCACTGTTTCTGTTTACATATAATCTATTACAATTCAATATTTTATACATACAATATTTTATACATCAGCAAACTGAGGAATATAATATATATACAATATTTACCATGTCTAACAAACTATTTCTGACATATATGTAAATGTAAATTTTATTATTTATATTCATTTAGTAGCAATCCCACCTCCTCACCCCTCCCAGACCAAAACTAATTAAGTATTATCCTGAATTGGGGGATCCCCCAACAGTGTTCTTGTCTCGTACCATGTGGTACTACGAAAGCAGGAGTGGATTTGAGACTGAGTTGGTTGAGGCTGCGTGAGTATATATCTCTCCCATGTACCAAATAAAGTCTTGACTGATTTTTCTTTTGTGAGAGTGGCTTCCAGCCATTCCATACGGAATAAATAAAATAGCTTGTCTTTAAATAAAGTGATGTTTGGGGGTTTGTCTTGAATCCAGTTTTGTAAGATACATTTTTGGGCAACTGATGAAATAATGGTAAGCATTTGTTTATCGTTTCTGGTTAATTTAAGAGTAGGGTCTAAATACCCCAGCACGGCCCATTCAGGCGTAAGCTGTATGCTATCTACTAAGAGTGTTGCTGAGAAGAGGCGTACCTGTTTCCAAAACCTTCGAATATACAAGCAATCCCAAAAGCAATGTAAAAGGGTTGCCCTTGGTGAACTACATTTTGGACATTCATGTGAATTGGATAAACCCATTTCAAACCTCCTTTCTGGTGAAATGTATCCCCTATGATATATATTTAAAATAATTTCACGATATGTACTGGCCTTCAATACTTTTTGTGAATGCGCTAGCGTGTCTATGATTTGGTCTATTGTCAAATGAGGAAATAAAGCCAACCAATATGATAGCCCAGTTCTAATTTTTGTGTGATCAAGAAGTTCTCGCAAAATATGATAATGAAGCGATATCGCCCCTCTCTCATTAGGTGGGTTAATTAATAATCTATCAATCTCATTTTGCCAGTCTAAGTCTTTCAGATGTTGCATAACAGTGTGGGCATAATGTAAAGCTTGGTTAAGCGCAAAGGCATGTGTGGCTGGTATATTATGCGTTTCTTGCAACTGAGAAACAGTTCTAAGTGAGCGGGTGTGCGATAGGGTAAGATCTCGAATAGAATTCAACTTTTTAGCTCCCCATCTATTGAAGGGGTAAGTGGCTTCTCCATGCTGGAAGGCAGGATTCTTTTGGAAAGGTAAGAATAGGGAATATTGACTATTAAGGCCTTTAAGTTTTCTGATGCGTTTCCAAGTCGTCCATACCGACATCAGTAAAGGGTTATCTTGCACCTCTAGCGGTAACTCTATGCGGTTACAGTGGAGAAAAGAGACAAGTGAGATATTAGGCACGAATGACTGCTCAAGCAGCGTATTAGAATATCTTTCCACATTATGCAGCCAATCTCTGATAAATCTAAAATGGCTAGCATAGCTGTACATTTTTAAATGTGGGAGATTAATCCCCCCATTAGTGTTTCCTTGCTGTAACTTAATTAATGCAATTCTGGATCTTTTGCCATGCCATATAAAATTGCGAAAGGCTCGATTAAGCAGTCGCTCATCCGTTAGACTTAAAATTATGGGTAACATCTGTAGTGGATACAATAATTTTGGAAATATGATCATTTTAATGAGATTTGCGCGACCAGAGAACGAGAGAGGGAGACTATGCCACCTAGACATATATGCAAGAACCTCCGTGATTAATTTTCGTGTGTTATCTGCATATAAAGTATGATGGTTTTTGGGAAGGTGGAGCCCCAGATATGTCAGTGATTTAGTAGCCCAGCATATTTGATATTTGTTATGCCATGTTGGGCGACTCTCAGCCCCCAGCCATAGGGCCACTGATTTGGTTTGGTTAATAGTGAAGCCCGAAATTTTCCCGAATTCTTGAATGATATAAAAGATTTCTGGGAGAGAATGTACCGGATCAGAAACATAGAGCAACAAGTCATCAGCAAAGGCCGTTATTTTGACAGCTTTGTTACCTATTGCGATACCTTTAAACTTGGGGGATATTTGGAGTAGTCGTAATAGTGGATCTAGCGCTAAATTAAAAAGCAGAGGGGAGAGTGGGCATCCCTGTCTAGTACCCCTAGTCATTGTCATTGGTGCACCTTTACAGCCGTTTATAATTAAGGAAGTACTGGGAGAGGAATAAATATATTTAATGAATTGACCAAATTCGGGACCAAAATCTCGATGTGCAAAGATGTCCTGTAGGTGAGGCCAGGATACCTGATCAAATGCCTTCTCAGCATCTAGGCTGAGAAGCATTGGAGAGGGATCTGATGTGCTCCGATTATTTGCAGCAACTATGGCAGCCACGGCAGTTCTCACCGCCTTAACTGAGTGCCTGCCATGGACAAATCCCATCTGATGGGGAGTAAGAAGTGTGGGGAGTATAGTCTGCAATCTGCTGGCCATAATTTTCGCCATCAGCTTAAAGTCCTGATTTAACAGGGTAATAGGTCTATATGAGGTGACGGAGTCTTCCGGTTTATTTGGTTTCAGGATCAGTATGGTGTGTGCCTGATTGAAAGAGGGGTAGGGAGGGCGGTCCGAATGTAGTGAGTTAAATAGATTAGTGAGGGATGTCGATATGGCTGACCTAAGTATTTTATAAAATTCCGCCGTATAGCCATCAGGGCCCGGTGATTTATTATTATGTAAAGTTTTGATAGCCTTTATCACCTCCATTTCAGAAATTTTGGAATTTAAGAGTTCTCTTTGGGAATCTGTAAGTTTTGGTAGGTGAATTTTATTGAGTAGGATATTACGCAAATCAGGTAAATTAGGGGTGGCCGTGTATAATTCAGTATAATATCTGTGAAATGCTGCCTGTATGTCCTTTAACGATGTGTAAGAAGACTTAGTATGAGGGTCTGTGATTTTTATAATGGTTTGTTTTTTCCTACTTGATTTGACAATATTAGCTAACAACTTGCCGGATTTATTGCCCCATCGGAAAAATTTACTTTTTGTATAGTCTTGGCTCAATTTGGCCTGTGCTTCCAATAGGCTTTCAAGAAGCTGTCTGGCAGATTGGTAAATCTGAAGGGTATTATCAGTAGGGTTAGCTGAGTAGCTGGCAAATGCAATTGTTACTTCTGAGTATAATTTGGCATATTTCATTTTGAATTCTTTCTTTCGCTGACCTTGGTACGATATGATATGGCCTCTTAGTACAGCCTTTGCCGCTTCCCAAAACAAAATAGGGGTGTCTTTATGCGCACTATTATCTTGTTCATACTCCCTCCATTTGGTGTCTAGATGTTTTTTAAAATCGTCCGAATTGTATAGATAGGATGGGAAGCGCCAAAATCTATCCTGTGGGTGGACCGAACTTGGGGTAAAAGCTAAAGAGATTGGAGCATGATCAGATATGAGTATGTTGTGAATATTAGTAGAGATAAGTCTAGGAAACAAATTATTGCTCATAAGTATGTAATCTATCCTGGAGAAAGATCTGTGTACAGCAGAATGAAAGGTGAAACTATGATCCGAGGGGTTACAAATGCGCCACGGGTCTGAGATATGGTGTGTATTTTCTAGAAATTGAATATGGTTTTGGCCACTAGATAGATGAGAGGGAGCAGACGGGGATCTGTCCATGGCAGGATTAGCAACAGAATTAAAATCTCCCGCAATAATTATATTTGAGGTGCCATGTTGCATCAAAAGTGTTGAGATATGGGCAAAAAAATCTTGTGTAGGTGAGTTCGGGGCATAGATATTGAACAGGATAAAGCGTTCCGTTCCAATAAGCACATCCAACAATAGGTATCGTCCTTGCGGATCTTTAATACTCATTTGTATTGTATACTGCAAGTTTTTATTAAATATAATCGCTACCCCCCTAGTTTTTATAGTGTGATTGGCCGCAATACATTCCCCTATCCAGGACCCCTTCAATGTATTGTCTGGTTGTGACCAATGCGTCTCTTGTAAAAAGACAATATCAGGGGTAAACGTTTTCATATGAGCCACTACTCTTCTTCTTTTAATTGGCGAATTAAGTCCCCCCACATTCCAGGAAATTAACTTTATTGCGGGAACACTGAGATCTCTAGGCAGGGAATTTAAAGGTATCTGCGATACAGTAGTATCAGCCATATGTACGTGTCAGGTAAGTATTGAGCTGGTACATATACCACATGTTGAGTCGTAGTAATCGCACCTCAAAGAGCAGAAATGAACAGAATATAACTGTAAACGTTTGTTTGTAATATATAAAACTCCAAAATAAAACTTTTCTAATATTTTCCTCCAAATTCCCGAGCTTTATTGGCGTCGTCAAAGGTATGTATCTGCCCATTATGCGTAATTCTCAGTCTAGCTGGAAAAGCCAAGGTAAACTTAAAATGGTGTTCGTGCAATGCCGAACAGATCGGGGCAAATGCTCTCCTTTTCTGTGAAACATTATAAGAAAAGTCCTGAAAGATTAGAATTTTAAAGCTATCGATTCTTAAATCCCTCATACCTCGGTAAGCTCTAAGAACTGACTCTTTATCTCTATAATTTAGGTATCTTGCAATTACTGCTCGGGATCTGTCTCCCATATTTTTGCGCTCCGGACCCAGTCTATGGGCTCTTTCAATAATCAGCGTTTGCCTATCGGGGGTGAGTCCCAAGGCTCCACACAATTTGGTTTGTAAATAATTAATCAGGTCAGAATTTTTAACCGCTTCTGGAATTCCAAGGAATCTGAGATTATTTCTCCTATTCCTGTTTTCCAGGTCATCTAATTTATCCTCCATCTCCTTTAGACGCTGGTTTTGGGCAAGAGTAGCATTTTGTAATGTAATTTGGGTGTCATCTATGTCACTGATTCTTTGTTCTATATCCCCAATTCGCTTGGAGTTAGACTCCATGGTAGCGACAGCAGTGTTTATACTTGACTGCAGAGCTTCAAATCTGGTGTCCAACGCTGGCAATAATTTCTGTTCCATCAGGGGAAATAGATGTAGTGATAGCTCTCTAGCCGTCTCTGCTATTGATGGTGTACCGCCAGCATTTGTCACCGAGCTCTGAGAGTTAGTGGGGTTACTGCCAGCTTGCGGAGAGGGAGGACTATTCTTAGCAGAATTTGCATTAGACTGAGTATTACGTAACTTGCCCATTTTAGCTTCGTCAGGCTGTCCTAAAAACCTTTTCATACCTTGATATGTACTACAGCTTTGGATGGCTAAATGTTCTACACACAGAGAGGTATTAAATCGAGAAGATATTTACACTAAAGTGACACACCGAAGACTTGGCTTACAGAAAACAAGGCTTACAAGCCCTGATTATATGCTGATTTTTGTAGAGCAATGTGGCCTTCTATATGCAGAGATGATAGGTCACCATTTCTATGTCCTAAACAACCTACATAGTAATGTACACAAGACTTATAATTGTAATAGCACAAATATTTTTGTCAACAACAGGTACTTATAATACTAAACAACTAGTGTACTTTAACACAATATGTGTAAGCATCAATATAGCAGTGTTACTTATCTTTCTAATAACCGCAATATTAACAGGCCAAGAAATGTCTGTTGAAGTCTGTTGTTTTTGTCAGAAATCCTTGGATCGCCTGCTGGTTTAAGTGCAGCTATTAGTGGTTTCTGAGGATATACTCAAACGCTGTGTGGTTCTCCAATGGCCACGCAGAATGGGTCTGGGTTTGATGATATTGATGTAGATGATATTAACCAGATACGGACATTAGGTTCAATACATAAATCTCAGAGCGCCCTGCAGAAAGGTGCTGCCTTTTCAGGCACACTGAGCGAATATTACTGGTAAAAGACGTTAGAAAATAGGCGTAGAGGTCAAGGGTGACTGTATCACGATGTAGGTAAAGCTGTCTGCTCAGACACGTTGGAGTTAATGTCTAGGATGATCCAGATCACTTCAAATATTGAGCTATATAACTGCTTTGACTATTGTAATAGCTGGTATGCGACTTTACATGCCGACATTTATGCTGACCTGCTTAGGACTTTTCAGTTGCAGGCTTGTTTCACAAGATGGCCTCTTTTCGTGCCCTTTTGTAAATATCACACTATACAGAAGTGCCTATCAATGCAGATATGAGGGACAGTAGCTATTATCCCTATACACAGATATTCTCCAAACAGTGGGGTTATTAGGCAGCCAATTTAAGGTGAACAATTTGGAGCACCTGGAGTCTTTTGCACCAGAGAGTAGCAGAAGCAATGGCCACCGTTCGCGCCTTTCTCTGGCAGAGTGATGCAGGCGCTGTGTGGCCCCTGGCACTATCTCCACACCGCAGCAAGCACCGGATAGTCTGGCAAGCTAGGTAATGCCCAATACAGTCTGTCGCGGGGTGTTTCAATGTACTCGTTGCCGCTATTATGGCGGTGCGGGCCCTTATGTGCTAGAGCCTGGACTCCCGGCTGAAGACACCATCGGGGCTCCCAGCAAGGTGGTGATCGCTGGTACAGCTGCCCAATTGCTTCCTCCGCTATTGCTGGTCCGTTTGGGCTTGGTCCAGACTGGGTATGTCCTGTGTGGCAGGCCTTTTAAACTCCGATGCAGAGGAGCACTATAAAAACGCGTCCACCTCGAGTGACCCGCGCGCCGGAAGTCATCTTAAGTTCTTATTTTAAGAAGATTCTTAAGTGTGAATCAGGTCCACTGTTACCACTGGTTGAGAACCCTTGCACTAAAGGATAGTTCTGCAAACAAATATGCATGAAAGTGTCATTTATTCTGGTGAAACAGCCTGTGTGTATGCAAAGATAAAAGGCCGTATTCACAGATCTGTTTTTTAAAAGTACGCAATTATACGCACGCACGTAGCAAGGCAACAGCCACGACACTCCCCTCTCCCGGCCGTGCAATTGTAGACTTAC
>WWET01000707.1:498103-518085 GCA_011038615.1 Limnodynastes dumerilii
CACACACACACACCACATGTGTGTCTCTCCGTCCGTCCCCTTCGTGTCCCCAATGCTGTGTCATGTCCGGCCTCCAGAGGCTCCCGCCGCCGCCAAACAGTCTGTCCCGGTCCCCGTCCGTCTCCCCTTTCGTGTCCCAGCACTGCCCGTGCTGCCCCCAGCGAGAGAGAGAGAGAATTGGGGAAAAAAAAAAAATGACGTAACTTACAGATTGCGGGGATACGTAAGTTACGTAGCGGGGGCCGCAAAGATAAAGAAGTACCTCCCTCACTCCTCCGCGACACTCCCGACCAGCGTCAAAAGGGCTGCTCCCGCCGGATCCCTCCTTCCGTTGCTCACCTGGCCAAACGCACTCCGCAACAAGGTGACACCCAGATCTTGGTGTCCTGTCCCCCCGACCCGTCCAGGGTCCTGATATTCTTCTGCTCGTCTGGGCAAGTGGGACAAGGGTAGCGCAGTTCTAGCCAAATATTTAGGACACTGTTGCCGGACAAATATTATCAAGTGCTGGCAGCTTGCAGCTCTCAGTGGCCGGTTACAGTATGGCCGATTTTCGCGCCCTTTTCTTCAAGGGCTTCAGCTTCCAGTGTACAATAGGACAGGGAGCTGGGAAAAAATGCTCACCCCTTGCCTGTCACTATCCTCGTGGCTTGAAGGCACCTTTCAGTCAGTTTGGGGACTAAAAAGTAGGCACTTTAAAGCTTTTATGCACGGTGTACTGAGGAGCTCATTAAAAGTGCGTCCACCATGAGTGGCCCGCCCACCGGAAGTCTTAAGGTAAGTTTTAATGTTTTTCTTTGTAGTATATTTATATCTTCTACTAATTACTTTGGTAGCGGAGGGGAAGAAGGGGAGGGGGGTGTTAGCGGCAGAAACAAAATAATATTTTGCCCCTCCCCAGACTAAAAATATTGCATTGTCTCTGCTTAAATTACTTTAAAATTACAGTGGAACTAGGCTGTGTTTGCAATTTACATTATAGGCATTCCCTCTCTACATAACCATCTCCACTTCCGTATTTCTAGGTATTTCCATTTTCTTGAATTGGAAAAGTTAAGGCAACCTTTGACTGTCAGAAGCCAATCCATGTGAGTGGAAGACATTAATGCCTGGATAATAAGGCCAAGCACTATCAGATCAGGTCTGTAAGTGCTACATAATTAAAATATCTTGGAGTATGGGTCATTCATAGGACTTTACATTATATTCAGAAGTGTAAGTTCTGGCCAGACGGCCGGAGGCAAACTTTTAGTCACCCCCCCTCCCCTGGATGCAATAACGTCACAACATCGACATGATGTCACGTTCGTCAGTTTATGTGAAAGAGCGGACTCAGCGGAGAGGAGAGAGGTCTGTATGTAACCTCCCTCTGCTTAAGCCCAGCTGCCCAGTCCTCAGCGGAGGACACAGAGACTCACCCTGGGGACACTGGACACAAGACTGCCATAGGTGAGCTCAGCACTCTTATTGTATACTTCCACCACTTACTATATTGCTCAGAACTTGTACCGTTAACAAGTACCTTATTCACATGCTCATAAATGGAGAAATGGTAATGTTCTCTAAATCCTAATATATTCTTTAACAATCACCAATTTTACCTCAACCAAGATAATTTAAGTTACATATACCGTTTTGACTTGAACGGCATAATGAACCCGCAAAGCCCCTTTGCTGAGCGATTCATTTAATAAAAACTGCCTTTCCCATTGAGCACAATATATTCACAAGTATTTGGATACCCTCAGAACTTAATGCTATCACAGAAGAGGTTTATTGCTTTCACAGAGGTGACAAGGTGAGGCACAGTACAGAAAACAGGCACCAGGCTGAAATGCATTGGAATGTGTGTTAATACACTGCGTAAGCTGGGTCATAACTGAATATAACAAAACAGGAACAAGTAAGAAACAGTCCAGTAAACCAGTAAGGATGAGGCCTAAAGGAGTAGCTCTAATTCAGCATCTGCTGCAGCAGGATACAGATCAAGACTAATTAACAGGAGTCTTGTGCCTTCTAATCTCCGATCATATTTACTGGCTAGTGAACTCCTGGTTGTTCTCACCTCTTCAGTTCTGTAGGGCCATTCAACTACCTTCACTTGTTTACAAGGCACTTTATGTTTGAAAACTCTTCTGTGCCCTTTATGATGCTGCTTGCTTTGACTCAGTCTGGTTTAATAATTTATATCCTGAGCGATTTATAAAAACCTGTTAATAAATAATAAAAATAATAAATTTATACTTGGTCAGCGGATGGTGTGGCTACGGGCTAGTGTGTCTGTTGAGGGTCGCCTCTTTTCTGCAGGCAGCCTCAATTTTTTTGCCAACCTCAAAGGCTAGTTTGACACCTCTAACCCCATTTTTTTTTGTTTAATACAGGATTGAACAATTGTAAAAACTAAATTTGAACAGTAAATTTCATAGTTTGAATAAAAACATCAATAGACATAACAATGGACCGTATTCACAATTAAGATTGCAAGGGGACTTATGCAAATCACTTGCGTAAGTCCCCTTGCTTGTAACATCGGCACATGCATATGCCAGATGTTACGCAGCCGATCTCCATGAGGACAGAACTTTGTTATGTAATATATTAATAATGGTGTTGAGCTTGGGGAAAGTTGTGTATGATGGCAGGTGTCAAGGCTGGGACATTATGGTATTTGAATAAAAATCATGATAAATAAGAATATTTTTTTTATATATATATTATGATTAACAATGGTTTTTCATATAAGCTCAAACTTGTGAAATGCTGATGGAATATTGTTATAGTTTGAGATTTATTTTTCAATAATAAAGATTGTGGCCTTGCCTTGCTTACAAAGTTTCCAGTAAACACTTTTGCTGACAGGTCTTTTCATATGAGAACATTCAAGTCCAAAAGATGCTGGATGTCCAAGGACATACAAGAGAGAAGATGTGGTTGCCAATAATGACAATGGCCCTGATTCAGAGTTTGAAAATAAGAGAGGAAAGTTACACCTGGGTAAAACCATGTTGATTTCAAGGGGGGTCAAATGTCATCTGTTGCAAACAGTATCCTCTGATGTGATATCATGACCGAGATTATAAATGATGCCCCTGGCATGACATATGTCATTCGCCGGAGGAACCTTGAAGGAACAGGAGGATGTTGCGACTCCAAGCAACATGCAGAAGACGCAGAGCAGCCGTCCAGCTGATCGTTGCTGGTTAACATAGAAGCCTACAGAACTGTAAGTAGCATAAATATTGAAAGTTAGATTTTTTTTTTTTTACATTTCTTTATTGGAGCAAGTAGAATTTTCAATCACAAGCAACAATGCAATTGTAGTACACAATAGTCTGTAAAATCGTCATAAAAAGTGTATCGAAAAAGAAAACAAGGTAAGTTGGTAACATTATAACATAGAAAACACACAGCAAGCTTTAAGAAAGGTAAAGGTGCCGGGCGAACACTGGGTACCAAACCAAAGGATAAACTCAAAGCAAGGGAAATGACCTCGGGTCCCCATACTCTGCCTTAATTTGTCTCTGTATGTGAGGATCCAATGTAGGGATAAATTTCTCCCATACCTGGAATAGAGTTTTAACAGATTTTTCCTTGGTTTGGGAGGCCTCTAGCCACTCCATACGGAATAAATAAAATCATTTCTCCCTAAACAGGGCAATATTTGGTGGGCGATCCTTTATCCACATCTGGAGGATACATTTTTTTACCACTGCAGAAATAACCATAGACATGCACTTATCAGGTTTTTGCAATTTCAGTTCTGGATCTATGTAACCCAATACCGCCCATTCTGGGGTGAGTGGCAGTAGCCCCACTAAGTGGCTATTAGAGTATCTTTGAATCTGCTTCCAAAATGTGCATATCTGTGGGCAATCCCATAAACAATGTAATAAGGTTGCGTTTGCTCCCCCACACTTGGGGCAATTCAAATTGGCAGCTAAGCCCATCACGGCCCTTCTATCTGGCGATATATATCCTCTATGTAGAACATTTAAAACCATTTCTCTGTATGTAGCCGCTTTAAGTACCTTGTTAGAGTATATTATGATCTCCAGAAGATCATCCATTATAAGGTGTGGGAAAATGGTCAACCAATACGCCAACCCAGCATTTATTTTGGTGTGGTCTAGGGTATCACGGAGGACCTGGTAATGTGTAGAGATAATGCCTCTTTCCGATGGCGGATTTAATAGCATCCTATCGATGTCATTACGCCAATCCTCCTCCTTTAGGCAACCTATGACCCGCCTTGTATAATGTAAAGCTTGGTGCATAGCGAACTCGTGTGTGGGGGGGATACCTAAATTTTCTTTTATTTGTGCCACTGAAAGCATAGTTTTGAGATGAGAGTAAGTTAGATTTCTGACCGAAGTGATATTTTTCCTAACCCATTGAGTAAAAGGATATTGTGCTTTACCATTTTGAAACTCCGGGTTCCTTAGAAAAGGTAGAAAAAGTGAATGTTGGCCATTCAAGCCTTTTCTTTTTCTAACCCCCTTCCAAGTCCTCCAAGCTGACAGGAGAATTGGATTTTCCTGGATTTCTTGAGTAAGAGCTGAGCGGTTGCAATGCAAAAATGAGACCAGGGAAAGGTCCGGGATAAACGACTGCTCCAAAGATAAGTTGGCATAGTAAGAAGTATCGTAAATCCAATCACGGATAAACCGCAAATTGCTGGCATAACTATAAAATTTGAGATTGGGGAAATTAATTCCCCAGTTATTGCAGTGTTGTTGCAGCTTGGTTAATGCTATTCTACTACATCTACTATTCTAATTAGAGATGGAGGGCAAAGATAATATTCTAATTAGGGACGGAGGGTACTTATTAGTCACAATAGGTCCCGGAGGCCATTTTTATTCCTTTTTATTCCGTAACGGAGACAGTATGGTTGCGGCAGCATGCCATTAACCCTTGGCATGTTGTTGCTTATGGTACTATAAGGCACAGCATGCTCTGCAAAACATGGGCATGCTGTGCCTTATAGTACCATATGCAGCAGCATGCCAAGCGTGCAGTGCTTGCGGCGGCAGCCATTTTGAGTATTGTTTTTTTTTTACTAAGGGCCAGGAACTCCAGCGAGGTTAAACTCTAGCGAGTTTAACATAAAGTTTAAATGACACACACCGCTGGATTTTAAAAATCGGCACTTAAAATCATCCCTAAATGAAGTAAATTCAGAGACTTAAAAAAAAAAAAAATCACCCCTCCATTCCAGTGATGTGTAGCGATTATTAAATGAGGGCCCTGGTCCCTTTAAGTATCCTGCAGTGAGGTTAACTCATTGCCTTTTAAAGTGACAGGTTCCTTGTGTTTGCTTGCTTTCTTTTGACTTCTGATCCTCAGATTTCTATTGTCTTGTCGGTTACTTACTTTACCTTAGTTCCCCATAGTCTCCTCTGCATTCCCACTACCTGCTCCATCCATTTTGTCTCCTGTGTTCCTCCTTGTTCCTTCCCTCTACTGGTTCCTACAAACTCGTAGGTATTATGTTCATTCCATCTGACATTTCTACCAACACTAAAGCTGGCCACACACTAGGTGATTATCGGCCCGATCTTCCAATTATCGGGTTATCAGGCAAATAATCGCTCTAGTGTATGGTACAGATCAATTTTTGAAACGTCAAATAAATGCACCAGAAACGCTCTGGTGCAATTATTTGATCTTTGATATTTGATATTTTAAGGGAGCCAATCAGCAAGCTGAATGGCTCCCTATCCTTGTAATAGATGCTGCTACTGATCTATGTATAAAGCTGCTCTGACAGCTTGAAGTATACCTTCAAAGCTGTCAGAGCAGCATAGTGCATAGATCTGCAGCAACGTCTATTGCAGGGAATGCTGTGTGAAGCGCGGATTCGGCAGATCCCTATCTGTACTACTCCCTGCAATAGACGCTGCTGCAGAGCTATGCACTATGCTGTTCTGACAGCTTTGAAGGTATACTTCTAAGCTGTCAGAGCAGCTTTGTACATAGCTCTGCAGCAGCTCCATAGAAAGCGCTGTCCCCTCCCCTCTTCTGCTAGGATTATCGGTCCCAGAGGAGGTGTATGGTGCCGATAACAGGACTTTTTCTAGCGGGATGTCGTCCCGTTTATCGGCCCACCCCCTGCTGGGACCGATAATCGTCCTAGTGTATGGCCAGCTTAAGAATTAGCAAAAAGTTAAAATTTAAAAACACCATAGTCCATCTTTCCCAGGTACAAAGGATCAAAAACAAGCATTTCAGACTTGCAGCCTTGTTGTTATTGTCAGTAGTTAGTATAAATTAACATATTTTCTATAATTTTTTTCTATAATTTCTATATAGGTATATGTTATAAATATTTTGTAGTTATGTAAAAAGATTTATGCAACATTGAAAAAATTTTTTTTTTTTTACCAAACTGTACTGATATTACACGTTTTTAAATTACAGTGATAGCCAAATAAAAATAATATTTTTTTATTTTAAATTGGCTTTGGTTGGAGATTATGGACCGTATTAATACTTTAGTAAGTGGGAAAAATTAAGGTAGCCCTCGACCACTTGTAAGTTGCTGAAGCCTGTAGGACTATATGAAAGTCCATGCGTCCAAACACACTGCACACAACCATCTGCTGCGCAATTTTAATCAATGCACATGTGTGTTTAATTAACACACCTAAGGCTCACCTACTTAAAGCTATGTTTTTATTGCTATTTAATAAAATACTTTTAACAGTGTCAAGGTAACCTTTTGTTTTAATTATTTGTGTTTATTTTTAATATAGGAATAATGTTACATTTTATTATTATTATTTTTTTAAATGTTCGACTTATTTAAACCAGTATGCATAATTTCTGTTATTTGGTAATGTGTGCTACATTTGTAAGTTTTTTTTTATTTTTTTAAATAAAAAACACATTTTATTGAAAATTGTAAAACAATCGTGCCCAGCAAATCCTTTTCATATATATTTATAGCATATTTTTTGCCTGTATCTTATTTTACCCTTTTTTTGGGTTGCTTATTGCACAGTTAGAGTTATCTTCTATTTTCACTTCTTCAAAGAATTAACTAATAGTCCAAAAATACAAAGGCATGCTAGTTAATAAATTTATTAAAGTAAAACAACAATGACTGCGTTGCTAAACATTTGTATGAATCTCTACAAAAAATAAGTCCCCAAATTCACGCACGATTCAAACGCCATATCCTAGGTACTTTCCTATGTATATGCACAGCATACTTACACACGGAAAAAAACGAACGAGTGTGTGGGTGTGGTTAACTGCAGCCGCTGCTATCCTTGCATCACACTTGCGTATATTTGCGTTGAGTATTTTTAGGCAAGCAGGAAATTTCTATCCTGTGTGAATACGGTGCTGTCATTAAGCTATACCAGGTTTTCTATTGCTATTGTATTTTTTTTTCCACTAATAACAACTACTGACAAATGTATTATTATTGATTCACTAACTATATCGGATATTAAATTAGATATTAGTCAGGATTAATATTAAATGTATTTAAATGGGCTTGTCATATAAAATTAAGTTTATATATATAAAAAACTCAAAAAAGTGAAAAGTGGGGTTGTTGCCCATAGCAACGTGAGATTTTCACTATTTTTTTAATCTAGTACATTCTAGAAAAAAACTAGCTAGAATCTTCTGTAGGCAGCATATCTGCTTTTCCTTCTCAGTAAATCTCTCCTTAGCTCTCTATCTTTAAAGATGACAATTACAATCCTGCTTAAACTGTTCAACAGAATTCCTTTAATAGACAAACTTAATCCTCCATTGCACATCCTCAGCTGCAGCGTAATCCAGATTCCTATCTATATTTAGCTACAAATTCAGATGTGCAAATGTAGCAACACTTTTATTAATTAATTTATTAGTTGGTAATCAATACATTAATAATAATAGCAGGTTTAAAATCCTCATCATGCCATCAGATGACTGAGCATATATACTATATGGATAGATCAGCTGCACTAGTCAGACATTGTATGGACTGACTAGCGACAGCAAGGGCCTACCTTATATTATTTAATCGCCATACGTATAGAAGTCTGAGCATTGAATGGAACGAACACTTGTCAACTCAACCCTGTCTCTGTCATCCTTCTTACGTCTGGATGTGTCGGACTTTGCTCTAAAGAGTTAGAAAGTATTTGTATTCATGCAGAGTGAAAAAGCAGCTGTAATCTAATGAAATTGTATGGATATTGAGAAAAATGTATATTTTGGGTTATAGCCCAGTACAAAGACCATGTATATTGTCTTGCGTGACATTCAACATAATCACTGCCTGCTTTCATACCAAACACTACTTTTACTACACACAGAAATGTCCACTTTTGGTATAATGTCACCTGCTGTATCCCTTTGTCATGCCAAAATGGGGACAACATTTAAGAGACATGTTGTTGGAAGATATTATATAGTTAACTAAAATTTTGTGTCTGGCAGTTGACTGCAATAAGGACTTGTAGATCTGTAGCCAAATACTGTCCCTTTTTAGTAGGTTCTAAATATTTGATTTTTTTCCAGTTTAAAAATTTTTTAAGTGACTGTCAGAGTGTTTCACTGGCCAGATCACACGTGTATATCCTCAGATCCCGACTTAGGCCTCCATTTACTATTGCGAGCGCAGAGCGCTCTCATTAAGGAATCCAGCGAGCTCCTTGCAGTGAGCCTGGACACATCAATGGGCATATTTACTATTACTTACCACTCCAGCGAGGTCTTGCAATGCTCTGCGGGACTTTCGCCGGAGACATTCAGCTTCTCTCGTAATTGCGCAGTAGCTATCTTTTGGGACTTGGAAAAATTTCAAGTCTCAAAAGTAAACTCACTGTGCATGTGCTGGGACTTAACTTCAGGGAGAGAGACGCGGACCGCAAGACAGGTGAGTTTTTAACTCTTTCTTTACTTTTTTGGGGTCTGTTTTGCTCACTGATTGGTGTTCCTTGTTCATATGAACAGGGAACACCATTGGTGATTCCAGTGGGCAAAACATATACTGAAATGCATTCAGTTTTTTTTTACATATTTTATCCTATGCATATCCCTTCCTTTCCTGCCCCTAATAACAGCTATTAGAGGGATGAAAAGGGGAGTATATGGTGAGACCACTGGAATACTTACTGTAACACCATATTCAGAGCATTATTTAACGTAACGTATCAGCGCGGATTGTTAAAATCTGCACCGACATTTAGTAAATTTAGCGATCAACCAGCCTGCATTCATTAGAGTAGACTGGCGATTGGGGATAATAGAACTATTGATCGCCATGGAAACCATGACAATCATAGCTTTGTAAATATGAAAAACGGTTCACTTGAAAATGGTATTTATCTCATGAAACTGAACTGATCGAGGCTTCGTAAATGGAGCCCTTAGATAGAGGTAAACCCTTACCATTATAAGCCATTACTTAATGAAAACTCAAGATGATCCATTACCTTATCAGGCTTTTTTATCAGGTAAATAATAATAACTAAAAAATGTGTAGTGTATGGAGGCTTAACTAACTAATGTCAGATATCCACTATGTGATATCCCTAAAGATCAATATAACGTGTTAATAATCAGGACTATCTCCCCACTGCCTGCACTGATCCTAATATGCATACATATAAAATTCTTACATGACACACCTTGGTATTTCATGTACATTGTAAAATATAAGCATGAGCCAGCACCTGATTCTCAGCATTGTGAACAAGTGGGCTGGCAAAAAAGCACACAAAGCTTTGTCTCCAGGCCTCAGTGGGATAATTGTTGACTGCTATAGGACGAATTGTTAAAAGAAACAGACACTTACCAGCAGAGTGAGCATAAAAGAAACGAGCATCTGCTGTGCAAGATTAATGGGTTCAGTAGAAGTCGAATTTTTACATTGTGCCCTGAGGATTTGTAACCTAGCCACGAAAACCAGCATAAATAATCCATCTCCGTCTTACATATTCTGCTCCTAGGATAACACTCACCTGTCTTTCACAGTCCTGAGCACACTACAAATGAGTTAAAAAATATATATGTATACTATAATTCTGTGAATAGGGTAAATAAGAGGTTGCAAGCATTATAGAACTGTAGAATGTTTGAGGGGTGCTGGTGTAAAACTGTATGTTACACCAGAACTTTTTCCCAGCACAGATATGGCACAGATATTGCTAGCAGAGCACATGGACTGCTAGATCACCCTTTCAGCCATATAGCCTGTGAAAGTCTGCCTATTAAAGAAACACTGCCCATTAAATTCAAACTATGCCCCTTTGCACCTTTATTTCATACATACATATAGCTGTCAAATGTGTGTTTGGAAGGACTATTTCTGTCGGGTGAACTAGTATCATTGTTGTAATAAGTGTGCTTTAGGGCATTGCTGTTCTTATTAGTGAGCAAACATGAGGCGGTGGCATGTAGAATTGCTATAATGTACGGGATATTGCTGTGATGTGTGGTGGCACTGTGGGTTTTACTACACTGTGTAAATATTACTGTTATATGTTAGATAGTGGCATTTTGTTAGGCTTAGCACCCAGGTGTTGAACAAGAATCTCCAGGGGGTGGAATCTAACCATCGGGTGGTATTCACCAGAGCACCTCATGGTGGGGTTGGATTTGGCTGCGCTCCAAGTGGCAGGTCGCACCCCTGGAGGACTAAGGCGTACAGAGATAGAAAGGGTGAATGGTAAACACCAGCCAGCACCAATACAGGGGAAAATAGGACAAGACAAAATATAGGAGGAACAAGACCAGGATAATAAAGAAAGACCACCCATGATAGTAAACAGTGTAGTAAAGAAAGATTTGCTGCAGGAAATACCGGCTTACCAATGTTCAGTACTGCAGGGCAATGAGACGCAGGGTAACAGGGAAGGGTTAAACCAGTAGTAAACACAGGTAGATGGCACTATGTGCAGTAGTAGTGAACAAATAGTAATAAAGGGCCTGATCCAGACCTACGCTGCATGCACCGATCTCTACTTTTCCTTTCTCACAGCTTAGTAAATTTGGCCCCTAGTGTTATATAATGTTTGGTATGTTTTTTGTTCCTTGTAGTTACACAGTGGTCACTTTTGGTCCTTGGCTGCACTTCTTCCATTTATATATACACACTTGTATACATTTCATATATTTGAATAGAAGCGCGGCCTGGTGTTTCTCTACTTTAACTAATTTACTTTGGGAGCCTGACTTCTCCCCAATATGACCACTAGACACTTTTAAATGGAAACAGACATCATAACTACACATATTGCAAACAGATAGGGACTCACCTACAGAAGGTGCCTTGACGTTAGGCAGGTGAGCTACCCAACATAGCTATATTTTGAACTAAAGGACATGGAGCCTTTTTATTTACTTTAATTTACTAAGCTGCGGGAATGAAAAGGTGGAGATGTTGCCTATAGCAACCAATCAGATTCTAGCTGACATTTTCTGGTAAATAAGGGGAAAGTGAGAGCAAGAATCTGATTGGTTGCTATGGGCAACATCTCCACTTTTCCTTTCCCAGCTTAGTAAATCTAGCACATAGTGTTATATAATGTTTGATATGGAGTGCTGATAAGCTGGTTATGTTATGTTATAATTGGGGAACTTACTTCCCTTGGAATGATTGTTTGTGCCATATATTTTCTGTATCTTATAAAAGAATATACACCTTACAAAGAAACCTTACAGTGCTGACATTTTTTTTATATATTTATTGAGGTTACAATACAATTTTCTACATTAAAGAAGATATCTTTTAACCAGTATATCCATTTGAATAGATCTCCTCAATGAACATCTAGACACAAAAGGCTAAATATACAAAGCTAAATATTGTGCGCAAACCAGAAGAAAACATAGTGTACATATTTCTGAATACAAATACTTTATAATGATATACATACTCCACAAGCATAATTAAAACCCGTTTTATTGGACGGAAACATTTACTTAAAAAAAAGTGTTTTACATGTTAGTGTGGCAAATTTACCTACTTTGGTCTTAGAGCTGCTTATCAAAATAAACAGGCAAATGCCTCTGAATCCAGAAAAAGTATTCAAAATTACACAAGCATTTTTTTTTAAATAGCGCAGATCAATGCATGTCACATCCACAACCGATAAAATCCCAAAACTATTGTAAGACATGTAAATACTGAACCTGTATTGGGAAGAAACAAAATGAAAGTTACAAAATATTTATTTAATAACAGATTTTTAAATAGTGCCATCAGATTATGTAGTAATTACAATTTTACAATCGTTGGGGTAGATCCAGAACGTACATACGTGCGTGTATTTACACTAGCCGCTAACATAAAAGCGCCCATTAGTACTTACGACTCATGCAAGCGGCAGTGGCAGATGTTACGCCACATAAATCAGAGCGTAAGGGCCAGAAACGTATCATCCTCGTAACTACGTATGAAGGGGCGTTCCAGCCATACGACAGCCGTAATTATGCTTCGTAGGCGAGGTGAGGCATTTAAAATGTACAGTATGGGCGTGCTTAGCAGCGTAAGTACGTTCAGCCATCGCGGCCGTCAGGAGTTAAGGTAGGGTTTGGAAAGCGTGACACGGCTAAACTAGGTCCGACCGAGGGGAGTGACAAGGGGAGTGCATAGTGAGTACGCTAGCGTGAGTACGCTACGCTAGGAAACGTAATGGACATGTAGCTCTGGATCTGGCCCATTGTAACAAGACTGGGTAACAACAAACATACTGAGTAGGTAAGAGGGCCTTGTTTACAGACTTCATTTTCATACAAATGGACCAGCCAGGTTGTACAGTAAAAAGTGCTCAGTGCTTTGAATGATCCAGTCACACAGCAATGCCAGCAGCAAAACGTAGGGCAAATTTAGTATGGAAAGAGAAAATGTTCATATTTGTGTTAATCATGTAGCAAAAAGAAACTGGATTTTAAGGGAGTGCTTGAAAGTTTGGAGAGTAGAGAATAGTCTTATTGGGTGAGGAAGGTTATTTTAGAGATCCCGGGAGAAGTTGTTCAGTGTAGAGGAGAGGATGAGTGAGGATATGTATGCAGGTGCAGTCTTAGTGATGGCTTTCTAGGTTAGCAATAGGATTTTGTATGATTTTTGTTAAATTCTATGAAATACAGGCAACCAATATAGAGACTGACAAAGTGGACCTGCTCTAGAAGAGGGTTTGTAAGGAATATCAGTCTAGCAGCTGCATGCAGACTGTAGGGGGGTAATTTTATATGTGGGAGTCCAATAAGGAGAGTAATCTATGCAGGAGATGATTAACGCGTGAATCAGAGTTTTTGTAGTATCCTGTGTGAGATATGCATATACTGTAAATGTTTTTTAGATGTATGTAGCAGTATTTAGAAACTGATTGTATGTGAGGAACAAAGGACAGTTAATGGTCAATAGTAAAACCTAGGCAGAAAGATGTTTGAGAGGGATTATTTCCATGTTGTCAACAAAAATAGAGAGATCAGGTGGGTATCTTTTATTGGCAGGTGGAAATACTATTAATGTTTTTGAAAGATTACGTTTGAGATAGTAGGTGAAATGGCAGAAAGACATGCAGTTAGGCAGGCCAATACAGATGGTGAGAGTTGAGGAGTAGATAGGTAGCTTTGTGTATCATCTGTATAGAAATGATACTGAACTCCAAATGATTATATTATCTGTCCAAGCGAAGTTGTATAAATAGAGAAGAGCAATGGACCCAGAGGAGGTAAATCCAGAAAAGCAAACAATGAAAGAGCGATTATTTAAATAGGATGTGAACCATGAAAAAGCTGTTTAAATATCTAGGAATTGTAACATTTGTAAAAATAAAGAGTGGTCAACAGTGTCAAAACAGCAGACAGATTCAGGAGCATTAGAAGAGAGTAGTGGCTTTTAGATTTAGCAGTGTGCTAATTGGTTGATATATGGATACATGAGTTGCATTTGTGTTTTGACCAGGGCTGAGTTGATAAAAATTGATTAACGTTACAATTTATAATAATATATGTCTGTTTATCTATAGTATATATTTATGTTCACATAAGTCCTTATTCAAAAGCACCCTTCCAGCCAGTGTCATGAATATCTGAAGAGTGCAGAAAATGCTGTTATACTATAGTTGTATGTCCCAGAGATTTTATAAAAGGCTTAAACCAGAGTCTAGAGAAACAAGTAGAAGTCAGACATTAGTAAAATAGAGGAGTTGAAGGGGAAGGCTATGTGTACCGACTACACATCTCTGGTGTGGTCTTATGAAATATCTTATGAGAATGGAGTACTGCCGCTAACCCTATACAGAAACAGAATAACGTGTTCATTGTTTCCCACTCTGTAATGTGTTATGATGGTTCATATGTGCTATTTCTCCATAAGGTTAAAAATGTTATCATTGGAATGTGGTTGCTCCATAATATGTAATGTAATAAATGAATCTAATAGTATAGATCAGAGTATAAAGCAATGCATTGACAATAGTGAATTCTAGTAAAAGGCACAAACCAGATAACTGGGCTTTATAATAATTGTGCCTTTTTGGACAAACATTTATTTGAAGATCTCTACTACTAGATGTATTTATTCTATTTAATGTTATGGAGCAACCAACCTCAGAATTAACTAAGAGTAGAATAGGAAGACTGAAATTACTGGTAGTTAATCTCTATTGACTTTCTACATACATTTTGGAATTTGTACAGGAATCACAGTTTATATGAACTATCAGACAATCACACCACTTTAGGGGGTGGAAATTAGAGCACTTAGCACTCAACTGGATATTTAATTAATTGCTACTCAATCTTTTATTTAGCGAGTAGGTGACCTTCTAAAGATAAAATACAAAAAAAAAAATCAATTTAGGAATTTATTGACATGGAAACAACTCATATTAGCAAAACATATGCTGCTACCCTGTATGAATACTCTCACATATCAACCAACCCTTTACTGATTCCCTCCACACCCTCCATTCCTCCATGCACTCTCTCTCTGCTGCGCCATAGCTCTCATCCCACTTCTCTGTTTGCTTCAATGCATTTTCTCTCCATCGCTCCTCCTCCTATTTTCTCCCTAGCTCTTCCTCTACCTGCTCCCTATTCTCTCCATCACTCCTCCCCGTGTGCTCCCTATTCTATCCCTCACTTCACTCCCTAGCCTGCTCCTTATTCTCTCCTTTACTGTACCTTTGCCTGCTCCCTATTATCTCCATTGCTCCTGCTCCGCCTGCTCCTTATTCTCTCCCTCACACTTCCTCTACCTGATCCTTATTCCATCCCTCACTCCACTCACTAGCCTGCTCCCTATCCTCTACCTAGCTCCTCCTCTACCTGCTCCCTATTCTCTCCAACACTCCTCCCCGTGTGCTCCCTATTCTATCCCTCACTCCACTCCCTAGCCTGCTCCTTAGTCTCTCCTTTACTGTACCTCTGCCTGCTCCCTATTATCTCAATTGCTCCTGCTCCACCTGCTCCTTATTCTCTCCCTCACACCTCCTCTACCTGATCCTTATTCCATCCCTCACTCCACTCACTAGCCTGCTCCCTATCCTCTACCTAGCTCCTCCTCTACCTGCTCCCTATTCTCTTCATCGCTCCTTCTCAACTTGCACCCTATTATCTCACTCTCCCCTCCTCTGTCTGCTTGCTTTTCTCTCCATCTATTTCATAATCGGTGCCTTTTACTCTCTTCCATCTAATCCATATTCTGTCCCTCACTACTCCTCTGTCCGTGCTGGCTGGCGATAGCCGTTTACATGTTACTGAAAGAATAGATATTACTATAATCGGCCATACAGGGATTCCGTAGCAGATTAAAAGGAACATACCTGCAAGATATTTTATGGTGTCAAGTTTGTGAGATTCAAGCATGGTTTTCAGCCCTGCTACCTCTGTGTCAATCTTCCTCTTTGTTTGTGTCAGTCCTCTATCTTGTTGGGCGTGCTGAAAATTAGATGTATTATATTTTGAGACTTCAATTCACTTGTGGGTAGGATTATCTGTTTAAATTATATGCACTAAATTGCTTGTATGCTAAAGCTTTCTAAATAAAGAATAATAATAAATAATAAAGGTTAACTCACAAACACTATTGTAAAACACTGATAAAACAAAAAATGGTGGAATTCAAGATTGCAGCTCTACTATGTCCCAAAAAAGCAGCCCCAAATCCAATCACAAGAAGAATGCAACTTCTAAATAAAAGGCTGTGGTACAGTAGAGGTGATCAGGATACAGGGGCGCTACTGTGGCAGTAGAGATGGGTATGGTTCTGGGAAGTAAGGGGTTAAAGAGTTCAAACTGGTATCACTGTATCCAGAAAAAGGATAGTCATATAAAAAAGTTATGTATAAATGAAGAAAACAAAGGGTCACATGTAATAAAACTCAGTCCAAAAATGAGTCTGTACCGCTCAAGTCCACAGTCTAATAAAGGTTGTGGGTGACTTTATCCAGTGTACATCCGCTCAGATCCTCAAAGAACAAAGTGGAAAAGACTCAGTTTTATGTGACGGTCTCCTCCGTTCACCTCCTAGGTGTAGAGCGGTGTGTAGATGTCCTCAGCAACGCTTAGTGTTATAAAGCGGTGATGGATACAGGTTGCTGTGGAACTCCTCTCCCTCAATGCAGGAGGCAGGGGATCAATAGCAGCCTTTCTTCCGTGACGCGATGTCTATGGATGGTTTGAACTGTGGCAGCAAGTTCCCGCTGTAGTTTACCGTAATATAAGATGTGACAAAACTGCTAGGTGTGTGTCAGGAAAGGCATTGATGATTTTACAGATCATCAAACTGTTCTTGGAACAGGTTACAGACATACAATGATGTCAACCATAGGGAAGAATTTTCCACAAAAAGAAGGTCCAATATAGCACAGTAACGCCCCTGTATCCTGTTCACCTATACTGTACCACTATTGTAAAACACGCTGGAAATTGCAAGTGCAATAGACATTAATGTTTATGTTAATGTGAATAAATAAAGGGTGACAGCCATTTATAGAGCATTTATACGCACCATGAGTACGCAGCACAAGTTGATTCTTAAGAACTTTATAGTTTTTAAAATTATGTACAAAAATTTCTGTAAAATACTGAGACACGTCACACAGACCATAAAATACAAGATTTAAAAATTGTCTTTTTAAAATTGGGAGTGAACAATAATGAAAAGTAAATATTTTGGATGAAGTACTAAAATGATAAAATAAATATATGTAGTGACAGACATTCATGCTGGTGGAGGGACTCATATTTAAAATACACAAGTCTCTTTTTTTTTCTATTGTTAATAGTGAAAATATTATATTAAAATCCTGAGGCTTAACCCTGAGATTACTACACATTTCTTTAAACAGGAAAAGCATCTTTAGAACCAAGTACATTGCAGGGTGTGTTAATAATTATTTGCGTGACACATTTCTCTCACATTTTGCTTGGTGATTCACTGGCTTGTTTTTGCATATTTTTCATTATCAAGCTAACATAATTTATGTGGGCCAAATAATTAACACATACTTTCAGGACACTTAGTAAACACATTTACTATTTGACAGATTGTTAAATTAAATAATAAAAAAAACCTCCAATATTATCATACAGCTTAAAATAGCGTTGAAAAAGACAGGAGTTACTACCATGTGTATAAATTAAGTAAGTTCCTGTAACTAATTCAACTATCTGTAAGGCCGCTATAGTAGCACAAAGTACAACTCTGCAGTTTCTCCTTATGAGGAAAATTCAGTGGAGTGGACTCTGCGCATAGGACCAGATAAAGGGGTTTTGTACATAAGAGGCAATCAGGTGGAAAGTTAAACCTGAAAGTCAATTATCTTATTCTTTTGATGCAGGGAGGCTACTTTGATTTTTGTGCAGTCAAATGAATAGCTTTACATTTAAACTGTTATTTAGACTTGGGATAAGATACTCTAATACTGTTTGTAACATGGTTTAGGCCGGGTGTCTCTTTTATACTGATTTCCTCTTATTTTCAAACTCTAGATTTGGGGCTGATTCAGCGTTTGGGAGTAAGGGCAAAATAGGTGCGAGTGTACAGCTCGGCTAAACCATTTTGCAAATAAGGGGTGCTCATTAATTGTAAATCTTTTGCATGGAGGGAAAATACTTTACTTTTGATTATGTTTAATCTATAAAATTGAGTTGAGCTAAGAAATTTTAGCTCTCAATTCTAATTCTGCTTTCACAATTTAAAATTACCCCCCCTTGTAGTTCAACATGGTATTGCTCAGGTCTACTCTTGCACCTAAAATAAGGTATAACTGCAGCACTGAATCAGCCCCTTGGTCCACAATCATTCCGTCAGCAATTAAACACCTTCAAGCAGGCTATTTGTGCATTTGTGTATCAATCCAAAAGGATATTCACAGTATTAAGTTAACTAAGGTAATATAAAATACAAGTTCTATTTATCCAGTGGTATTCTTAAAGGTCCTTGCAGTTCTGGTTTGTTATCTATCCACTAATACTCCTTGCCTAATTTAAACAGGATGCAATGTTGTTAATAATCCTGCATCCATATAAACTATCTAAATTGTAATTTCTTACTGTAAGACACAATGAAGTCAAATGAAGTACTTACCATTTCAACGATCTCTGTTCTAAATTCCAAAAGCTTTCGGTCATTGTCTGCATACTATTTGGGGGAATAAACTATAAATATAAGTCACACCAAAACAGGACTTTGATTTTATTTTTCTTAAATAAAAACATCCATTTTGTAAATTTGTTTCTATTAAGGTGTTTTGTAAAGTTGCAATTCTATCAGACTCTCAAAAGTATTATTAGCATTAAAAGAATAACTTAATCTTATTTTCATAGAAGATCTAAAATCCTGATTTTCACTCCTCATTCTTTGCTCCTCCTCTTTACAGTGCAAACCCGAAATTTGTGCATTTGAGTGTACTTCAACTATTTGCAAATACAAGCACATTACATAAAAGAGGAAAATACATACCATTTCCTTAACTCTGCTCTTCTCCAAGTTAAAGTCTAATTTGTTATTTGAACGGACTTTGACAATTGCATCCTTAAAGAACAAAATTCAAGAGTTTTATCACTCTTCTGATTACCACAGCTAAAAATGTTACCATAGCTCATGGTAAGTAAGAGTTTATTTATCTATTAATAGTTCTATGGTAAAAAGAATGTTGAGGACTTAGCTTATCCAAACACAACCAAAACACAACCACCAATTCTACAAAAAATTATATTGTGGAAGTATGTGAAGATAATATAAACACTACAGAAATATCTAATTGTACTGATAAAATAGACAAGGATGTAGGATTTATAACTTAAGATTTAAGTGGTTACAATGACATAAGGAAATAATATTGTCAAATTTAACAAACACATTTTGTAGTCTGAACACCTATTATACAGGATTTAGAGTTATGCAATCCCTTAATGAAATACTCACAAGCAATTGTTTCTTCAGTTGCTGGAGCTCAATATTTACTTTCTAAAAAAACAAAACATAAAAAGTTTAAATAGTGCAAGATGCAAACAGTAAATGCATGTTCTACTTTTAGTTATAATGCGGCACCTTCTGAAGTAAACCTTCAAAAATAAAAACAGTAGACCGGATTCACTCTTAGGAGGGTAAAATACGCCATAGAATCCCCAACCCTTACTCCCCCCACCCACTTTGCCTAACTTCCCACGGCTGCTGTGGAACGCCTCCTCTTACCTAAAAAACTATGCGCTGTCTTTAAAAACTGCACTTAGTTAACCTATGCGCCTAAGGGCTACGTAGATTGCGTGTTAATGATCAATATGCATGCACAGTGCGCAAAAACTAAGAAATACGTATTTAAGAAGCCTCTGCTTTTTAGGTGCGAATCAGGGCCAGCATAGCTATTGGACGGCCATGTAACAGATAAAGGGGTTTCCCTTATATAAGAATATAGGCCTGTTTGGTAAAGTATGTGCTATAGTCCCCTTTTTAAGGATTCTTTCCATTGTTTATTTTAATGATGAATTTGAATATATTGTAAAAGCTCACAACACAA
>WWET01000707.1:525282-552314 GCA_011038615.1 Limnodynastes dumerilii
GAATGCCGATCTATGGTCAGGCGTTACTGTAAATAATCTAGAAAGACTTTAAAGGGGTGTTTTATGACTGAAAATGGTTAAATAAAAAAAAATCCATTCAAAACATAGCAAAGTGGCAGAGGCTGCGGCAGTATGACCTGCAGCCTCTGTGCATGTGGTTCCGTCTGCGCGTCCCCTTTTCACTATGTCCTATCCAGAGTTGTGTGATTTGGTGGAAACCCTTGCACAATAACTCTGGATCAGCTCCATAGTATGATTCATATTTTCTTACATGCTCTTACGATAAACATACATAGAATATGACACATGTGGAAATTTTTGTTAAAACACCCCATAAAATTTTAAAATTAGATTTGTCCCAAAATAAATACTAGTTGATGGTGACAATACAGTAGTTCCAATATCCAAGGCTTCCTGACTGCTTTTACAAGAGGATGAGCTTTTGCTGAGAATTTGGGGCAAGCATCTCCAGAATGGCATTCCATCTTCCCACTTACACAAAACTGGGATTACCCTCTCCCCTGTATCACAAAGCCTACAAATGATTCTGGCAGACTTTGCAGTTTCTCCTATTCATGGAATGTTATGTGCATGTTTTTAAGTTAATTTCATTACAAAACTGTTAAATCAACTATCGTGACATATATTCCACAATATAACTTGTGGTATGTATTCATAAAAAAATGACTGTCTAACAGAGCACATCTCCTTATAGTTCATATAGGCAGAAATGTGCTATATTATTTTGAAAACTTGCCAATCTTACTTTGCTAGCATAGTTATAGACACTCTTATTAACATTTGCCTGTGGATAAATTCTGCAAAGACTCCGCGAGGTTGAAGTTGGCTTTTTATGATTGTTTTAAAATAATATATAATGAATAAGAAGCTGGAGTCTGAATAAGAAGTTAATAAGAAGCTGGAGTTTGAATAAGAAGTGAATAAGAAGCCAACTTCAGCCTCGTAAAGACTCCATGCTGAGTTTCAATGAGTGTGACAGGAAGACTGAAGGCTCACCTCTAAAGCGCGTGCTCTGACTTAGAGCAGCGTGCACGCGCCCTGGCGAGAGAGCGCGCAGCAATGCTTCCATGATCCCCAAACCGAAGCGCGTCCTCGCGTGCTCGGTGTACACCGCGGCAGCTGCAGACACGGGATGAATCTCCAAGTGTCCTTCGCCGTATATTTTTCTCTTAGCCTTTATCAATTAGATATGTTAGTGTTAAACGGCAGTGAAACCGGCCTGATATTCGATATAGGAGTTGGATATCTCCGGAGGGGCTATTAGTATTCCTGAGGATTAACTTCTAGAACAGAATACACGGAAATTACATTACTGGTAGTTGTCTGTCAGTGTCAGAGCTATGTACCGTTCTGTCTGCATAACTGGAGCCATTTTGTGTGGGATAGTTGTCGACGCTGCTATGACTGGCAGGCTACGGGTATATGTCTGCTGCGCACCGTGAACTTAGAATGCAACTAGTTCTCCGAGTATAGGCGGCAAAAGGTCAGCTATTAGATGACTAATCTGTGTACTTTAATAAACCCGTTATTATAGATGTCACTTTTCCTGGGTGTTATTTTGAACAATTAAATGGAAAGTATAGTCCCCGTATGCCCACCTTTCGCAAAAGAGATGTAAAACGTAGTTTTATAATTTGTAGTATTATTTTACATCTGCATCATTTACCAAATTCAGACACTCGATAAACGTTTGAAAGCCATGTATTAAAATACAAAAAGTTTTAATGTAACAACATCGAAATTTACCTACCTCTCTGCCAGAGGTGTAACTTATGTCCAGAGGCGCCCCATAGTTGTTTTTATTATTTTTTAAAACCGTATAACATGCGATGGAGGCACATTATTTTCATTTGTCCTAGGCTCCATCAACCCTAGTTACGCCACTGCTCTCGACGCATTTCTATCAAATTGTTAGGGCAGTCACATAATTCATGACTATTTGGTCCAGGGTTGCCGACAATTGAAAGCTTCCCTCCGAGAGAACCCGGAAGGAAGCTATTGATTACAATGAGTGACGGAGCTTAATGACGTGATTTATGCAAATCAACCGCGCTAAATCAAACGTAGCGCAGGTGGGTGGGAGGGCTCACAAAGGTCATTTTCATCTGTCGGGGCTTCCGAGAGGTTTGCTGATTCTCCCGGGAGAACGGCCCAAATTATGGGAGTCTCCTGGATATTCCGGGAGAGTCTCCTAATTTGGTGTTATATTGCAGGATTGTGTATGCTCCCTCAATTATGTTTTTTTTAAAAATAAAACTATTTGCACCTGTCGATTTGATTTTATGAACATCCTAAAAATCACATTTAATGTACAAAGTTGTCAAAATCAAAAGGGGACATGCCGCACCAACTATGTTGCAAAATGTAAATACTAGTAGGACCCAGATGCTGCTTTAGTTCAATGGAATGTACAATAGTTTTACTAAGAAAAACCACCTACCCTAGTTCATGGTGGGTGAATATGAACTTTAACAAGCGCACTCTGTACAAGGTATGAAATTGAATAAAGTGGCAGCCATGTTGTAACAAGAATCCATTTTGTTTTAGGCATCCATTTTGTGTATTGCTTTAATTAATAGTTATTCAGCTTATTAGCAGACTAGAAACCAAGTGTTTGTATTAGACCTTGAGATAAGGATGTATATTGGAAGTTCTTGTGAATTATAGCCCAGGGTGCGGAGGGTGATGTGCAGCTGGGTGCGTTAAAATATAATTGCTCAGTGGCGTCTAAGATATCTCTGAAAGTCAATGGAGTCTATACCTGTTATATACAAGTCATGTCCCATACAGGATTTATGTATGTTTTAACATGTTCAGTTAAAGTTTACTATTTTAGTCCATTCAGCAATTGGCTATTGCTGAATGGACTAAAATGGTAAACGTTAATTGAACATGTTAAAACATACATAAAAAGTAAACAGGCGAAATATTATCAAGCTCTGTAGTAGAACTCGCATTGAATAAATATAAGACATATCCAACTATCTCTCACGGACATTCTTCTCCCTTCTGGGTTTTTTCTGGCCCTCCCTAATACTCAGTCTCGGTACCATGCCTTTTCATGTCAAAATCATACTGTCGGAACAAAAGGATCAATAATTAAAGTCCACTGGTGCACTCGGATCTGGACTCTATTGGTGATCCGAATGAAAAACTTGACGTGCATTTTACCGATGATAGGCTTTGTCAATGGTGTCAGAGTGCGCTTAATAAAGTTTATATTCACTCATCATGCTCCAGGGTAGGTGTTTTTTCTTAGTAAACTAACATATGTGGGTGTATGCACATATGACCATAGGCAGTTGCCATGGCCTAACTAGATTTAATGCAGTAGTGGCAACTTAGTGCTGTCGGTGCTCCTGCAGGCTGTGAGAGACATCAGATCAGTGGCGAGAGAGCAAAGTTGTAAGCTGCTGGCAAGTTGTTTACAGACAGCGCTCAGCACTAAGAAATAGCCATATAAGAGGCACTGGATCAGACTGGGTACCTGAAGCACAGATACACGTCAGCCGCCAGTCTGTTCCATCACTGCTCTGGCCTAGATATGTGTTAATTGTTCAATCATGCATGGTGCATCCAGTAGGGTATAGGGAATCCTCAAATCTCACATACAATTTGTATATGTATGTCCCCAACTTAACCAGTGGCTATAATTGACCGAACAACAGATGTGTGTGTTATTCGGTTTGAAGCATTTTGTAAGGATTACTACTTATTTGTTTAAACTGTTAATGTAAACATCATTTGGGTTTGGAGGATTTTTTCCACTTACTTTTTCCACCAAAAACAGTACAAAATTAGCCCTTTTGGGATCAGTTATAAAACACTAAAATTAAGATTTTTTTTTCTTGTAAGCTTTAAACAATAAAGTTCACTTCCTCTTGTAGATTGATAAACAAAGGAAATATCAACAGTGCCTCCATTTTGTAAATGTTCAGGTTAAGTGTAGCTTTCAAAACATGTAATGTTGCAACAAAACCATAAATTATGTTTTTTTCGGTTGGCAGGTAGTATTGCTGACCTGAATAATACAGATGCCTCACTGGGCAACATACATGCAAAAGTGTGAACTGTCATTACTCACCTCCAGTAGTATTTCTGGGACATCACTTGGACCTCATCTGCAGTTATGCATTGTATAACAACTGGACCTTAATTAATTTTTTTGTGTTCCTGATTTGACTGGCTACCAATTTTAATCTGTCCATACAGTGTTTGCACTGACCTTAGACTTATGCTTCTGCCCAATACCCCTGAACTAGAGACTGCAACATTCTATTCTATTCTATTTCTATTATATTTATCTGATCAGCTGTAGCTGTGTTTGAATATTGTTTTATTTTCTGTTTTATATCTATATTATCCTATTTAAGCATGTATGTGCAATAAATCTGTTATATGTTTTCGATTTACCACTTGCTAATATTGTTTTATTTGATGTTTAAATATCCCAATCCAGTAGGGCTTAACCTTACCTCAGACTTTGTAGTGTGTCTAACCCCTTTTGTCTGTTTTTAAAGAAACTGTTTTAATTATAGATTATTATTAGAAATATTATCATTGAGATCTGGAGAAAGGACTTCCATCTGAAGGGAGTTTGTGAACATACCGCAGGGAAAACTTAACTTGGAAACGTATGTAATTCAAAATAAAAAAAATCGAGATGGAGACTATTTTTTACTTTTATATGTTTTTAATTATTTATTATTTCTGATCTCTATTTTTTTTGGATTGTTTATATGTGGTTTAATTACCCCTGTACAGCGCCTAAAGATCAGTGATTTTTTTCTTGTTGCATGTTTAAATATCCCAATTTGAGCATTACAAGTGCCACTCTTTTATATTTATCTTGGTTCTTGTCATTTATGAAATGTTTTTTTTTTTTTTAAATCTTTTTATTGAAGCATATATTCCAAAAAACAGATGACAAATAGTAGTACATGTGTGCAAAACAAGTAGACTTGGGTTGATATTTTCAAAAAACAATCAGGTATTTGCATAGACAAAATAAACAAGTAAAGCCCGTAATTATCACATTTATGCAGTCATGAGCCTGCTCCCCACATTGTCTTAGTTCTCAAACGCAATAGGGGGGGTCATTTTCGTGTATACATAACTCAAACCATGTAGTATTGCGGAAGCGACTCCACACCCTCCTTTTCACATTCTCTGATAGAATATGAATGAAGCTTTCCCAGTTCTGGAAGAAACTATCAACGTTTAGCTCTTTTTGGAGAGATGTTTCCATCCAATCCAATTTGAATAGGTAAAAGAGATTCTCTCTAAAGAGGGCCATGGATGGGGGTGAAGTCTGAAGCCATGATTGAAGAATGGTTTTACGTGCTGTGGTGGAGACAGCTATCAACAGTTTTTTACACCACATCGAGGTGCGTGTACCCCTGGGAAATGTTCCAAGTAATGCCCATTGGGCTGTCAGGGGAAAAGAATCAACCAACAAATCCGTGGAGAACTTCCCATACCCTAAGCCAAAACCTCCTAATCGCTGAGCACTCCCATAAACAGCAACAAATGGGATTGCTATAAAATTCAATTACTCTTCAAATTGTTAAGAATGTTACATGCAATCATAATATATTTTTATAGGAATTACATACAAATTTATTGTACAATTATACAATTAAAAATGTTAAAAAGGTATTACAAATTATTTTTATGATAATATTTGCAGTTAATATGTATAGACTAGATGGGCCATGTGGCTCTTATCTGCTGTCCCTTTCTATGTTTCTATGTAATATGTATGCATAATATAAGGTAAAATAAAACAAGATATTTGCTAAATTAGAAATGTTATTTATTTGTAATTAGGGTGCTGTATGAGTCTGATGATAGTTTGGAAAGTTACATAATTCATTTTTGCAACATTGTATCATAAATAGTCAAAAGCAAATACATGAGATTAAATATTCAGTTTCTATTATGGTTACTAAAGTCTTTCTCTCATTGATACACATACTATATCTGAGTCTCCGCTATGAGTACACAATATTTTTTCTGTATTTTGGAGCTCTTAGTTTTTTTGTACTGTGCATGTCAAGAAAACTGATGCACAAATGTTTGAAATTCTCAAAGGTATGCAGTCTTAGCAACGTTGTGATAAATGGGATGATTCAGGGAGTTCCTCCATTGACGAAAGTACAGTAAAATACAGTATAAGTGTGTGTGAACAATTTACTCCCAGTTCTTAGTTGAAATTTATGCAGTTGCCATAGTTTTAGACTTATCCATTGTCACCTACTAGCTGCACAATATATGTACTAATGATGAGGATATTAGTGAAGATAATGCTTCTGCATGGCTTACAGTAGCTGGGGGTATTTTGTAGAAAGATGTGTGTTCTTGACAATATGGCTGAAATGGCATGCGCTTTGTGTTCACAAAGTTTGAAACGGAAAATATGTTAAAGTATGCGTGTATTAGAGGTAGGCCTGCAGGCTCGTCACATAATTCTAACAAGAGGCTTAAGTAAATACATCTCTGCCATCGGCATGATCAGCACACATGAAAACTCAGATTATCTTTAGATATTTCTACCTCAGTTTTATTCAAAGCAGGGAACATGTGGAGTGGTGATATTGGGCCAGATTCTGAGCTACGTACGTTAGCGTATTTACGCTAACCGGTGACGTAAAAGCGCTGTTTTGTATGTACTGCGCATGCATGCGGCAGATGTTACGCCACGTAACTGTGATTGTACATACCTGCCTCATATCAACAGCGTAACTACAAACGAAGGGGCGTGACATCCATACGTCACCCGTAATTACGTTTTGGAGGCGGGGTGAGGCATTTAAATCGTACAGTATGGGCGTGCTTAGGCTCTTACGTACATGAAGCCCTTACGTACGTCAGTAGTTACGCTTTGAAAAGTTAAGGCAGGGTTTGGCAAGCGTAACACGGCCATAGTATGCAGGGGAGTGCATAGTAATTACGCTAGCATAATTATGCTACGCGTTGTAACGTATCTAGCCCGTAGGTCTGGATCTACTCCATTGTTCTTAATAAATTTATAATTATATTGTATTCATTGATATTTATTGGCAACATGTTTGTAACAAAAAGGTGCTCTGTCCTTAACAAAATAAGTTTAACAAAACCCGGTATTATTTTTCTCTAGGTATCTGTCTTGGGCATAAATAATTAAAAGGTCATTAGTTGCCCATATTAGCCATATAAACCACCCATTAAACATTATGGAGCAGATCCGAATATAGTAGTGTCCTGCAGACAGTCCTCCTGCAGCAGAGGTCCCCTATAGGATTGTAATTTGATCCCAATTTCCATAAGTGCGAGAGGACTTTGCACTTATGGGTTTCCACAAGCAGGACACTTAAAATGGGGCCGGTAAGTAAAGAAGGACCATTTGTAAGGGCTTAGCCCTTAAATACCTGCCTCCTACCACCATGCGGACATGTTTTAAGCATGCCAACCTATCCCGCCCTGCTGTCGGAACAGCTTCCAGCACGGAAATCTGTATATAGAGAATTCAGATCTGTGCTGGAAGTAGGTAGCGTGTGCATGTGCACATGATTATTGTGGCCAATTTCCACACGCAACACCCATAACGACTAAATCTGAATACAGTTCTATGATTTTTCCTAACTTCTGTAAGCTAATATGGAGTCTTTCTCATGCCTTACACAGACTAATATTATTAAACTATACTGTATTGGCAAATTGTGATGCTCTATTATTTGGCTCATCAACAAATTATTGGATGCTAACTCAGACTTTGTAGTAAAACTTACTTGTATTCCTCTTTAACGTTCCTCAATTTAGCCTCCAGCCTAACTAGAATAGGAGCTGATTTTCACATTCAAGTGGAGTATGGTTTTGAAGTACAAGCTTTGTTTAGCCTTATTACAATACAGTTTCTTTAGCCTTATTTTAAAAATAAACATTTTTATTGCTCTGCAGAAACTACTCTCTAGTCAAGTGATGGCTCAGTATCATAAGATTTGAAAAACTGACCTCTTGGTCCTGAAGAGGTCACTTGTTAATGAAATTGCTCATCGCATCATGGTCAGGGCATTTCATTAACACCCGCTCCTTAAATTCATTGTAATAATATAAATGGTTATCAATAGATACTGATCTATACCAACAAGGACTTCATAACATTACAGCACAGAAGAAAGTGTTACTGCTACTAGTGCTACACCACATAAAATCAAAGACACAATAAACTGTCCATTGCAGCAATCGCGATTGTTTCCTTCATCCACAGATAGCAATGCAGTTGAAGAGACATCATTGCTTTCAAGCTCATCATTCATATTTGCTGTGGCTTCTACAGTCCATCTTAAGACATTAACCTTCAGCTCCATGTCACTGATCATCTCATCCACCTTTCGAATTTCGTCCTCTAACTGACTGTGCTCCACTTTCTCTTTGTTACTTGGCGATTCATTGTAGCTGATGTTCTGGACACTCAGTGCCCTGGAGGCAATAGCTGAAGTACAGCCTGGAACATAAAAGGTACTTTAGAAAAAGAAAGAACAAGAAAGATGTTTTTAAAATTCAGCTGGTCAATTATAATGTCTAGTACACATCTTTAGAGCTGTGCTATTAGTAGTAAAGCAGACTGGAACATACAGTACACTCAGTGGATAATAACCACTTTTCTTTTTCCTGGCTTTTGGAAAAAAAATAAAATAATAGATCTTGTAAAATATAAGCCATTTGAGCTCTTAAAAAACCATCTTCACCAAGTATCTAATTTCAATACTTTATACTTAAAGCAACAAAATATATAAAATCTTTTGGTTTCTACACCATAATTAAAAAGTGGAAATTTAGATATAGTATTATTGATTTAAAACTCATGTCCTCTTTGAGCACTGGTACACAATCTCAAATGGGATTTTGCCTATAAAACTATACCTTTCTCTCCCTTGTGGTATTTTTTATGTAATATGTCAGTGCTTTACTTTTATTATGTTTTACTTTTATCATAAACAGAAGTCAAGAAGACAAATTGCAGAGGTAAAGCCTACAGACAGTGGATCCAGAACTCCGCTTGCAATCCGTTTACTAGCGTAGCGTATTTACGCGAGCGTACCTTCTATACACCCCCCCAGGCACTCCCCCCGCATGTATGTACTTTGGCCGCTTTACGCTTTCTAAACCCTATCTTAACTTTTGGCAGCGTAACAACACTTGTCCGCCCAGGAACGTATCGTATGCACATAGTTATGCCGCTAAGCACGCCCATACTACTATTTAAATGCAAAAACCCGCCTTCGAAGTGTAATTGCGGTTGTCGTTAGGCTGGCACGACCCCTCGAATATTCTTACGCTTCTGATACGTGAAAGATCCTTATGCTCAGAGTTACGTTACATAGCGTAACATCTGTCGTACGCAAGCTCAGTCCATACCAAATTGCCTTTTTACGTCTTCGCCAGGCGTAAATACGCACAGAAACGTTGTTCTGGATCTGCCCCAATGTCCTAATCAACACTATATAATTCCCACTTAATCCTAAAAACCGCCAACACAATAAAGACTCCCAATTAATGTCTCTCCAGGCTCCCAATATTTCCCGTCATGTGTCTCTAGCTCCCAGTAATCCCCATCATGTTTCCCCAGCTCCCGTTATTCCTCATCATGCATCTCCAACTCTTGTAGAGGTAAAGCCTACAAACAGTGGATATTTCAAATCTATGGGGTAGATCCAGAACTCCGCTTGCAATCCGTTTACTAGCGTAGTGTATTTACGCGAGCGTACCTTCTATAAACTCCCCCAGGCACTCCCCTTGCATGTACGTTCTTTGGCCGCTTTACGCTTTCTAAACCCTACCTTAACTTTTGGCAGCGTAACAACACTCGTCCGCTCATAAACGTATCGTCTGCATGTAGTTACGCCGCTAAGCACGCCCATACTGTATTATTTAAATGCAAAGACCCGCCTTCGAAGCGTAATTTCGGTTGTCGTTAGGCTGGCACACCCCCTCGAACGTTCTTACGCTTCTGATACGTGAAAGGCCCTTACGCTCAGAGTTACGTCATGTAGCGTAACATCTGTCGTGCGCATGCTCAGTACATACCAAATCGCGTTTTTACATCTCCGCCAGGCGTAAATACGCAAGGAAACGTTGTTCTGGATCTGCCCCTATGTCCTTAAATGTATGTGTTTCACTTGAATTAAGTTAGTTTTATTATTAAAAGTGGAAAAGGCATGACTATCCTTGATTTAATTTAAATCTTATGTACATAAATTATAGTACCTACAGTGTAAAAGGTATATATTGTTCAATGACCATGGGCTTCAAGGTTTACATATAAAAATGCAATTGTATAAATGATTTTTTAAGTTCATTAAACTACGTATAAGTTTTTATAGAAAATGATTCCTCAGTTGTCCTATCAATACAATTTTGCTTGGTAACTATTGTCAATGAAGATTCTAGAGTCAATAACTCAAACATTACCTAGTACAGTTTAAATCCTATTTGCTAAACTTTTGAAGAATATATTTTAATCCAGTCCATATAAGCAAATCATATAAGATCATATACATAATAATAATGATGTCTGGTATAGTAACAGCATGATGCTATATTCCTACATGTACGTTCATGACTTTATACTAATTCATAAAAATGAAAATTATTTTTTTGCTCAAATTATACCTGTTTTGCAACCAACTCAGCATCAATCACAATGTGTTATTTTACATTGTAATGAAATAGAATTAGTGCAATCCCATTCTAAACCATTTAACCAAATAAAAAAAAATAAAAAATTACAAGCTTTAAAAGGCAAGTGGTACTGCAAAATAATAAAGCATTTTGGTTTTGTAATTGTGATCATAATTTACAAATGATAACATAGCTGTAAAGTTTTTCATGGCTTGGATAAGATACAAATCTTAAATCGGATAACTATCTCTTAAAAGAAAAGCCATTCTGCTGTACAGTATCTAGGGTCACTATAAAGGTGAAGGGAGATTATACATAAATACACAATATGATAAACAGCTTGACAGACTCAGCAAGTCTGAGCCTGGATTGGTCCTTCCTTTTAAAGATACACACCTCCATAGAAAAGGTGAACAGACCAGTTTTCGTGGAATGCCAAAAAAAACTACAGGTTTAACATTGCTTTGCACAAGGTTGTGCCGAGTTGGAATGGTCTAAAATTTGAAGGGTCTGGAAAAAGTATCTTGGTACTTTCTCACATGGAAGGCTGAATTCAACAGGGAATTAATGTCTGGATCCAAACCAAGATCCTAAAAATTTACAGATCATGCAAACCCTCCCAGATCTAGTGTAGTCCTATCTAATGTGTTACAAGTGCCGTTTCCGTAGTGGAACTTGACTATGACACATCCCAGCTCTTGCTAGGCATCCAGGATGGTCATTCTCTTAGCAGCTAGGACGTTTGTGTAAAGATGCGCTGCTTAGAGTCAATAGTCAGTGGAGGTCTAGGTATTGCCTAGCAGCCAGGACACTCTCTAATTATTGTCAGGAGTCTGGTCTGGTCCCCTGTGCATCATTGGTCAGCTATTATGTAAATGTACTGCTGTGTGCTATGTCTGTGCATGTTATTACCTGCGTTATGTCTTTACCATATGGCATTACCCATGCAAGAGGGTATTATCTGTAAACCGTGACAGATAATAAACTTGTGGTGGACGCCAGACGCCAGAGAAAGAGACACCGCTGCTGCTCCACGGCTTGTAGACACCCCCACACCAACGCGTTTCAGCCGTTGAGAAAGTTCACTTTGAGAAAGGCCGGAGTGTCTGGCTGAAATGCGTCGGTGTGGGGGTGTCTACGAGCCGTGGAGCAGCAGCAGTGTCTCTTTCTCTGGTGCCTGGCATTCGTTACCTGTCCCAGGACTGCAATACCAACTTTGATCGGTTATCAGGACGCTTTCATTAGTTGCCTCTGATTGGGAGACCTTAAAGGGAATTTCCTACCACAGAATTTATCAAGGGACTTTATGGATATCATCCTCCTAAGGAATTTTTGACACACACTTTACATCGGGCAGCGCTATCACAGTTTACAAATTCTTTTGTTGTCTATGTCTATTGGGTTTGGTGGAACCCTTTTGTTTTAATTGTACCAGCTGCAGCCTATTTAACAGCGCTTGGTGGAGTGCATATTTCTATGTACCAGGGTATTATCTGTGTCTATACCATCTGGCACAACTTGTATTTCCTGTACTATTGCCTGCATTGTGTCTGTTACCACGTGGCACTTCCTGCTCCACCAGCTCTGTGTCCATTTTCACCTGGCACTGCCTGTACTACTATTCCTGTCATGTCTCTGGGCATTCAGTGTTTGTGTAGGAGTATCTAGGCATAATCCTTGTTAGGCTTGTTGAGGAACAAGCCATCCCTTCTAAGTCCCTGTGACCACCTTATTTCCAGAGGGTGCCATCTAGGACCATGACCTAGATGCAGCGTGTCTATCCCCTCTATCAGGGACTGTAGTGAACACCAGGCTCCTGGTTTGACTCTGCACCTGGGTGAGCAGTTTTCCAGAACAATAAGTAAGGCAGGTGTTAACAATGGAATCTTGCATCCTGGACCAGTTTCAGGTACACCATGTGGCTTCAGTTAGGGTGTGTGAGCTATGTTTTTATTTACTATTTATTGTTTCCATCTTTAGAAGTCATCTCTCTTGTAATGTTTTCATTGATATATCTCTAGTCAGCCGTAGCAAGTCATTGTGAAAAAACACCATACAACTATAGTCGATCAATGTATGTTTTAGGTTGACATTTTTATTCTTTTAATGCATTTATTATTTTTATGTATTTAGTCATTTTATGAATATATCTCTTTCATGTATTTAGTCTCATGTTTTTATTTATTGTGTAAAGGTTTTTAGAATTTTATATATTTATGAGGGCTTTATCTTCTACAGGCAGTATCTTCTTTATCTTCTATAGGCAGTATAAGTAAGTATAATGGATCGGATACAGAACCAATAACGACAGCTGACTCGTGCAAGCTGCATGCGTAAGTTGGGCTTTTCGAGCGCACAGCGCATGTGTGTACCAGATGTTGCATATAAGAACGCTGAACTTATGGAACTGGTATTCGTACGTTCAGAGTTCCAAAGTACGTCAGGGCTGGACAGCCCTCTGTATGTCAGATTATATGCAGTGTGGGCAGGGGAACGCATTTGATTTAGATACTATGGACTGGGTTAGGCACTTCTGTACATCAGAGCATTCTGATATGCTAAGGTAGGGATATGGATATGGAAGTCAGCTAAAATCTGCATGCAAGAGGGCGTGTCATGGACAGGCACTAGTCTCTTGTGTGCGAACTGCATGCAGAAAATGCATGAAAATGCAATTACATATTTGAGCACAGATCGCTTACAACAATAAAACTGTTGCCAATGGATACTAACGGCAGCAACAACCGAGGTCAGAAGGAGGAAAGGAGCAAAGAACAGAACAGAAATAGCCCTAAGGAGGGTAAGAAGTTCCAGAGCTCTAACCACCAGGACCGGAGGCTTACCGCACACTTTTAAGGTACCAACATTAATATTTTTTCCCGCTACTGCAGAGCGGTCTGACTATTTCACTATAAGGTCATTACTACCTTATCTCTTCATCTGCAACTACATCTACACCGTTACCCCACTGGGGAATCATCACTGTATTTACGGACACTGCATATACTGTTATCCAGGAACTTTGTGTGCACAGTAGCAATACCCGTACCAATATTGTGGATATTGTACATTACCACCCAGGATTATTTCTTATTGGCAACATTCATTCAGATTGCTGCTTGAGAAAGCTTCTATATTTCTGAAATTGTTCTAAAAGCAAAATAGAGTGGCATTCTGAGACTCAAACAAATCAATATTGGCAATGCCAATAGTTTATTGATTTGTTCGAGTCTTAGAGTGCCGCTCTATTTTGCTTTTTGTCTACATGTACAGGCTTCAAAACCTGTGTAATGGCACCTGAGCATAGTACATTGTATTGCTTTTTATTTTTTGGGAGTGCCTGACTGCCTGGACTGGAACAAAGTGGAACCCCTTAAAGCCTCCAGAATAGCTACTGTGAAAAAACACCCCCTCTCAGCTGTTGCTCCCAAACATGCTTCCAAACAGAATATACAAAATGGAAGTTTTTTGGAACACTTTTCATTGTTTATTGTCTATTTTTATGTTGATTTTTTGCAGTTTGTATTTAGTAAAGACATTGATTTATTTACATGTTTTTGTCTTTGTCTGAGTGCAGAGCTTGTTTCTCTATTACTGAGAAAGAAATACAAAGTAGAAAAAAGAAAAATTAAAGGCACAGGAAGGAGGGATCTCTTTTTTTTTAGTTTATTCAAGCTTTGGTTCAAGTCTCTCTTTGGTTCCACAGTAACCCTAAGTCCCTCCCACAGCCTAACACTAAGTTTCCCCTCCCTCCGCAGCCTAACCCTAAGTCCCCGGCGGAGGCGCTTCAGAAAGTGAATGGGTGAGTATGCGAATCACATACTCACCCATTCATAGAAAAATAAAAATTCTGAGAGGGCTCACATTCGAAATAGGGACAGACGAAAAACAGCGTTCGGCTGTCCCTAATTAGCAATGGAGAGACGATGTTATACATGGCATATACCAGAATATATATATATTTTTTTAAAGTGCTGTTTGTTAAAAACTTGTCCAACAACCAGTAATCAAAAGAACGGCAATAATAACACAGCTTTTTAAAATGGATGTCTTTAATTTTTGCTGAAATTAAATGTTCAATTTAAATGTTCATTTGATGTCTTAACACATAAGAGAAAAAGCAGAAATAAGATACTTAAGATTAATGTTAAATATTCCAAAATAGCTTAACTGAGACATTCAAATAAAACAAGAAAATATGTATAGACATAACAACAAAAAGTGTTTCATTAATGGGAATGAGAAGCTAGAACCCCATCGTGGCTGGTATCGGTTATCAGTGTTCCGGAGTCCTCTGTATTTGTGTCGTAGCCTGAGGAAACAGAATGATCTTACCCAGAGGAGACGGCAATACTGCTGAATCGGAGAAGTCACGCCTGCAGGACACTTGGGAACGCTTATTAATATGTTATGTCTATACACGTTTTCTTGTTTTATTTGAATGTCTCAGTAAAGCTATTTTTAACACTAATCTTAAGTATCTTATTTCTGCTTTCCTTCTCATGTGTGAATATGGAACAAATGGGAATATGTCAATGGAACATTTGAAGTAAACATTTAATAAAGGACTTTTAAAATAGTTTAAGACAGTTTCTAAAAGGTGCGTGCGTGCATGTAGTTAGTTTTCAGATTTTTGGACACTCGGGTGGATATTTTTTTAGCTGCAGCTTATTAGCGTTTTTAATGTGGGACTGTTTTCTTTTTTTACTCTATTAATGCTATAAATTATTATGGAGACCCCGGTACTGAAAGTGGTTAAACCATAAATAACAGGATAAATGCTGGTGTCATGAACCATTAAAACGTGCAAAGGCTGAATGCATTAATGCACAGGAGTTCTGAAAAATGCTGAATTTAATGTAGAAATTGCTCAGAAATAATTGAACTTCTTAAATGCTGGGAAAAACACAAGTACTTGGAACAGAGAGTGCAGCAAAACACCAGGTTGTCAGAAGAAGTTCTCAAGAAACTGAAAATGCTTGAAAAGCACAGGGTGCAGACCAAAGTACAGATAACCCACTCTGATGAATGAAGGAGACATATACAGAATGGGCCGTATTCAGAGATCCGTGTCCCAATCGGTCCGCAAATTTACCCATGGACGGAGCAAGGAACACCCACCAAAACCTCAGTCACTCCCCTTGCTAATCCGTGCTCTCATAGATTTACACCTCCATAGACCACCTCTAACTTTCCGTGTTCATTTCCATGCGTATACGTCCTCCGTACGTGTGTATCATGATAATCACGCCCACTTTCCTTCATTTAAATGCCCCTGCCCATTTTTATTTAAATTCGTCCGTGCTTATTTTTGCACCGCTTATTCAGACGTATGTATCCACATGCGAATAACAGGTCCGTCTGTAAGGCACTTCTGCGCATATCATCAACGTCAAGTTGCTACTCATGCGCAGTTGAAACGTGCCTAAAAATACGCACGGGGCTTGCAAAACGGATCTCTGAATACGGCCCAATATTCCTAGTATAACTTGGACAATTGATGCTAACAAGAGATTAACTGCTGCAGCACTAAGTGCCAGGAATCCAGGAGGAGGGGATAGAAAACAGCAAGTGTTTTAAAACCATGACCTGGTGCTAACACTCATGACATATTTATTACTTGCTTCTATAGTATCCCAGCTTACTACTGATGATCCACTTATGTTCCAACTTACCTAATGTCTGATTACTGGTTTAGAGTAGTGATCTGCTTAATGGTCGACTATCTGATTGTGTGAAGCTAGCTTTCATTTAGACATATGCTACCATTCTTTTTTCCAGACACCCTCAAGGCGCTCAGTTGTTGACAATTAGCTCTATATGTAAGATAATACACCATTGTTGTGATAATTGTGATTAACCTTTTTATTAGCTTTTTTATCTAAAAAACTTTCTCTGAAATAGACTACCTACGATTTCTGATGTCTGCAGGGAATTTCAGTTTTGACAGGACAAAGAATAGGTGCAGAATTGTGAGTAACGATAGGCCAGATCCAGACCTAAAGCTGGCCATACACTAGGACGATTATCGGTCCCAGCAGGGGGTAGGCTGATAAACAGGACGATTTCCCGCTAGGGAAATGTCCTGTTATCGACACCTTACACCTCCTCTGCTGGGACCGATAATCCTAGCAGAAGAGGGGAGGGGGCAGCACTCTATGGCACTGCTGCAGAGCTATGTATGTACAAAGCGGCTCTGATAGCTTAGAAGTATACCATCAAAGCTGTCAGAGCAGCATAGATCTGCACCAGCGTCTATTGCAGGGAGTAGCACAGACAGGGATCAGCCAAAACCGCGCTTCACACAGCACGGGGTTTAGCTGGTCCCTCTCTGTAATATTCCCTGCAATAGCCGCTGCTGCAGATCTTTGCACTATGTTGCTCTGACAGCTTTGAAGGTATACTTCTAAGCTGCCAGAGTAGCTTTATACATAGATCAGCAGCAGCGTCTATTACAGGGATAGGGAGCCGTTCAGCGCCCGATATCATTCAGACATGTTTGAAAATCCAATAATCATACCAGAGCATTTCTGGCGCGTTTATTGGATGTTTTAAAAATTGATCTTGGCCATTAACTAGAGTGATTTTGGGCCCGATCACCCGATAATTGGGTGTTTGGGCCGATAATCGCTCTAGTGTATGGCCAGCTTCAGTGCACATTAAGTACGATCTTGTAGTGTATTTACACGATCGTAAGTATTATGCACTCTCCCAGGCACTCCCCTCGGTCGCAATTAAGTTCCTTGATTTACGAGTACCAAACCCTACCTTCATTTGCCTAATGCGGGCCAGACTGTACAATTTAAGTGCCAACCTCCACCTACAATGCATATTTCCGGCAGTCATGTGCCCCTTCGTTCATAGTTACGAGGAAGGTATGTACGATTAGAGTTACGATGCCTAAGATACAAAAAAGTTGAAAGTATGTGAGCAGCAAGCGTAAATACGCTTTCGTACTGAACTCAGGATCTGGCCCGATGTCAGATCATTACAAAAAAAAATCCCAGCGTGTAAGCCTTACTATCTGTGCATCTATAAATAAAAATAATACAAAATTCACTAAATTTTCTTATCTTTTGCAAGAGACAGCACCTTGAGTTTAGTCATTACCATTTCTACTGTTGTACCAACTGGACTTAAGAGTTAAGAACGACACCCAATTTACCCACACAAAGGGCCTGATCCAGACCCACGCTCGCAAGCGATCGTACGCTGGTCGTAAGCGTAAATTCGGCTGAAAAAACGCACTGCACATGTGCAGAGTGACAACTTCCGGTCGTATCAAAGCTTCAAAGCTGTCAGAGCAGCATAGTGCATAGTTCTGCAGCAGCGTCTATTGCAGGGAGTAGCACAGACAGGGATCAGCCAAAACCGCGCTTCACACAGCCGCTGCTGCAGATATATGCACTATGTTGCTCTGACAACTTTGAAGGTATACTTCTAAGCTGTCAGAGCAGCTTTATACATAGATCAGCAGCAGTCTCTATTACAGAGATAGGGAGCCATTCAGCTTGCTGATTGGGTCCCTTAAAATATCGGGTGCTAGCGCCCAATAACATTCAGACATGTTTGAAAATGCAATAATCGTACCAGAGCGTTTCTGGCGCGTTTATTGGACGTTTTAAAAATTGATCTTGGCCATTAACTAGAGTGATTTTGGGCCCGATCACCCGACAAATGGGTGTTTGGGCCGATAATCACTCTAGTGTATGGCCAGCTTCAGTGCACATTAAGTACGATCTCGTAGTGTATTTATGCCATCGGAAGTATTATGCACTCTCCCGGGCACTCCCCTCGGTCGCAATTAAGTTCCTTGATTTACGAGTACCAAAACCTACCTTCATTTGCCTAATGCGGCCCAGACTGTACAATTTAAGTGCCAACCTCCGCCTACAATGCGTATTTCCGGCAGTTATGTGCCCCTTCGTTCATAGTTACGAGGAAGGTATGTACGATTAGAGTTACGATGTCTAACATACAAAAAAGTTGAAAGTATGTGAGCAGCGAGCGTAAATACGCTTTCGTACTGAACTCAGGATATGGTCTGATGTCAGATCATTACAAAAATAAATCCCAGCATGTAAGCCTTACTATCTGTGTATCTATAAATACAAATAATACAAAATTCACCAAATCTTCTTATCTTTTGCAAGAGACAGCACCTTGAGTTTAGTCATTACCATTTCTACTGTTGTACCAACTGGACTTAAGAGTTAAAAAAGACACCCAATTTACCCACACAAAGTGCGTATAATGGGTGGGCATACTTAGCCCGGTACGATCAGCGCGTCGCTATGAAAATTCGTACCGACGCTGGGAAAAGTTAAGGTTGGGTTCAGCCGGCGTACGGAGGGGAAAAGGGTAAGGGGAGCTCTCATGCGTAGGTCTGGATCAGGCCCAAAGTGCGTATAATGGGTGTCTGGAGAAGGGGCGTGCGCTCTCCAGATGTTACGTGCAATTTCTGCACGAGAAAGGAGAGTAACGGGGAATTTCCTCCCCTCTTCCTTTAAGACCCTTACATGTACATGGATCCGGTCTCGTGTTGAGCTGGTTGAGGAGATTTATGTGGCACCTCCTGAACACTACAATGATGACATATTTCAAGAGGAAAAAGTTTGCCTGAAAACAAGTCCCTATAATGCATAAAACAAAGAGGTCATTGCTGATACGTAAAGTTAGATGCTGTGGATCACTGGCGATAAATTGTTAATTGTTGGTATACGTAGATGCCATTTTGCTGGCATATCAGTTAAAGCAAAGATTCAAATTGATAGAAATAGGGTCTGCTAATCATCTATAAGGCTCGAGAATCATACAAAATTTGGATTCTGGGGCAGTTACCAACAAGGGTACATTGAGGCAATAAATACCAAACATGAGATGACCAGTGCAAAGCCAGTAAGCACGCCCATGGACAGAGCCACTGAAATCATGAAAACTCTGGGCCCTATACTACAATAGTAAAGTCACGACTTGAGCAAACTGCTTGGGGAAGTCGGGTGATTTTATGGCAATGCACATGCGTGTACCAAATGTTCTGCAATGGAACTTAGTTCCATACGATAGGAGTTCCCTGTAGAGTGAGTGCAACCAGTCATCCACATGCCTAATTCACGCACAGGGGACAGGGGTAGCCATGCAGATGAAGGTGGTGGTAGGCAGATCCGCATTAGGACAGATGCAGATCTGTGTAGAGATAATAAAGTAGGGTTTTGGACATGTAAGTCCAGAACACCTCGTATGAGAAGTGTGTGACAAAGTAGTTCACCCTCTCTCACCTGTGGACTTACAGACGTCTGTGTTATGAATGGTCCAAGAACATTGCCTTCCGACCTCACTTAATTTGTGAGTTAGTGGACATAATGGACCTGATCCAGAGGTACGCCTAGGACGGCGGACGTAAGCTTAAGATCGGCTTTTGAGCCGATCTGCGCATGCGCCGGGCAGATGTTGCCCGGCGTTGCTACGGCAACGCCCGATCCTGTTTTGTGAGTTACATAATGGACCTGATCCAGAGGTACGCCTAGGACGGCGGACGTAAGCTTAAGATCGGCTTTTGAGCCGATCTGCGCATGGCATGCATAGATACAGGGGTAAAAAGGGGAGTTGCTTAGAATAGATACAGGGGAGAAAAGGGGATTTTATAGAAGAGATACAGAGGGATTATTATTTTAATGTGTCTTTGTGTGCGTGGGTGGGCGCAAGCTGTGGGGGAGACTGAAAGCATATTTTTTGCACCTGGGCCCACAACTCGCTAGTTCCACTTCTGGTCTGGAGCACCTGCACTAGTAGGTGCTTTATCGATGGAGATGCAGAAATTCATAAAATTTAAGTTATCTATGTATAAACATACATATAGTATAAATGTAAGTACATCGATTTTTTTTTTATAAATCCTCCCCTCTAAAAATTACTTCACACTTGGGCTAAATTGAGTTATGGTGGTACCGGTGGGCAGTGAATTTAACGATCATCGAAGATACAAAAGTAGGCAACAGGTATTAAAAGGTTTAAACTCTGAAAGAAGTTTTATTGGTATTACTAAAAGGCTAACGCTATGTTCCATTAAAAATGATCCAGACATGAAGCATGGCTCTGGATCTGTAGGCAAGTGTGGTATTTTGCGACTGGTCAGATAACATTCAAGTATGAATAACATACTCTTCCCGATTTAACCAGACACAATGCAAAGTGCAGGATTATATATAATTATTAGCTATATAAAATGTATTGTCATAAATAAAGTAAAGACCAAAAAAAAAAAAAAAAAGTAATTTGTTTTTTTAAATGCAACAAGCTTTACCTGACTTACATAAGTGGTCAAATCAAAGCATATGCAGCATTTCCATATCTCCATTAAAGCAATCACAATGTTAAACACTGATTCAGTGGTCTCGAGTTGTGGAGTCTTCATTTTGTACTTTGTAGCTGGTGAAAATTTGTTTATGTGCATTTCTGCTAATATTCAGGTCTGGAGTCTGCTCATTTGTGGAAATGCCTCATTACTGTTTATTTGCTACTCTAGTCCACCCCTTCTCTCCTCTGGAATGCCCCTCAGATGGCAAGCAGTAGCAGCTGTGCATTGCGTTCTAGTCTGAATAGCCACATTTGCATTATTTTCTTGGCATGCACAGTGTGAAAATATGTAAATGTATGTAACTTTGTTAGGTATACATTACACTTTGGATCAAGCCCATTGTCTTTCAAACTGACTTTATAATGTGTATGTAAGTTACTGATATATGAATCTTATAGTCTTACAAAAACAATATCTGAGCATTTAAACTCCTAAAAGCTAACTATGGTTACATTCCTTCATAAGTTCCAGGAATTTTTAGTAAGCACTGAACAGCCAGATCCATTCTAATGTTACAAGTGTTTTAAAGATATGAAAGAGCTTTATCAAATCAAACAGGGCATGGAACTGTTAGATCAGAGATGGGAAGCTCATGCGTGTTTAATAAGATATTTGACTGAGTAAAAATATCTTCATATAGTTTCAGAGACGGGAAATAAATTGACAATTTTGGTTTAGCACTACAATTAATACTTTGTATATATATCACCATGCAACATACAGTCATAGATAAAAAAAGGTAAAAAATTGTGTGTGTTGGTGGTGTAATTAGAACTGAGTACTTGCATTTCAATAGGATCAATTGAATTACATCAAAATCCATATTATACCTATATTAAAAGGTTATTAGCGTCTAATATAATTCTATAAATGTATAATTCTATAAATTTTTTCACAACAAACTTTTATGCAATTTTTTGCATTTATGAAATACAGATCCAAGTGTTTATGCTCATGAAGGTATGATAGGTATTGCACGACTAAAGTTCAGTTAGTCATATACTGTATGTCAGAGCTCAGAGTCTATAGATTGGTGATATTCAATAGTTTTCTGAACTATACTATACTGTCTGTATGAAATACTAAGAGATAGATGTGGGTCCCCACTGCGAACAACCCTTTTTCGAAAGAGCTGTTCTCTTCCAGTCAGTTCCCAACAAAAGATAGAAGACGCTGGGCCATATGCAGAGCTCCGGACGCAAGTTTTCAGAAAAGTGCTAATGCGCATGCGCAGTAATTTTGTAACGTAATCTACGTCACTTCTTGCAATGTAGATTGCGTATACGCGGTCTTAAAGACCGCGTATACTCAATCTACATTGCACGAAGTAACGTAGATTACATTACAAAATTACTGCACATGCGCAGTAGCACATTTCAAAAAAAACTCCGGCCTCAATTGCATTGCGGCCGGAGCTCTGAATACGGCCCAGTATACTTAACATATTGTAATACTAAAATGTATTAATTTACACAAATACTGTTGACACATGTGTGCAGCAACTCTGCCAAGAGATACATTGGGGATAATAACAGCTGTAGAGCTTGCAATGATAATACAACTGGGCCATATTCAAAGATCCGTGTCCTGATCGGACCGCAAATAAACGCACAGACGGTGCAAGGAACACCCACCAAAACCCCAGTCACTCCCCGTGCTTTCGGAGACTTACGCCTCCATAGACCAGCTGTAACTTTCCGTGTGGAGTTCCGTGCGTATATGTCCTCCGCCGGGCGTATCCGTGCGCCCACTTTCCTACATTTATATTCCTCCTCCCACCCATTATTATTTAAATTCTCCCGTGCGTATTTGTCCGTTGCATTTCCGGACGTTTCTATCCATGTGCAATTCACAGGTCCGTCCGTAAGACATTTCCGCGCGTATCATCAACGCCAAGTGCGTAAATAAAGTTACTACGCATGCGCAGTTGAATCGTACCTAAAAATACACACTGATCTCTGAATACGGCCCACTGTCCCTATCTGTGATCTGTTAAAATAATAGACCAAGCCGCCATTAGCCAAGCCCCCTCTAAAACTAATATAAAGTATTACTATTATAACTATAATATCTCTCTTGTTTATGTGGTTCTACTGGGTGGCATATAGCACAAATATGTGTCCTCTCGCTCCTATAGACCCTCCTACTAGATTTGAGTGTCCTGAATGGTCTACATGATATTATGCCTCTTGATGAGCCTCTTTCCATTTAGTCTGCTTTATTGTTTGTTGTTAAATGTCTTACAATGTTCCATGTGATCTTGCTTCAATGATCAGTAAAACTTTTATATGTAACATTTGTGCACCTCCATGTACTATTCTTAATTCTGGGTTCCAGTGCTCACACTTTGTCCCTTCCCCTGTCTATCCCTTCCTTTTACTTTCTTTCCTTTTCTTTCTATTCCCTTTATTATTATTTTATTTTCTGCTATCACTTCTTCTTCCTTTAGTGCTGAAGTTATGGTCTTCCTAAAAAGTAATCTGTGAGACCGTCTTTTCAGTGTAACTTTGTGCATGTCTCTGAATTGTATAAAATGAATGTTGAAAATTATAAACCAACTGCAGTGAAGTTAAATAGGTACTCTCCATGCTCAGAACAGATGGGTTGGAGGGGGCTGAGCATGAAAGGACAGATTGCTTCTCTAAATCCTATTTTACCCTAAATCTTTTTATAATACAGAAAACTGCATCAAATGACTTGTAATGAACTCAATTCCAAAAAACGTAGCTCTGTACTTTACAACAATGAATTCTATATCATTGTAGAGCTCTTCTTTGCAGACATTATTTTAGCCACAACATAAAACATTATTAATCTCACTCAGATACTGAAATACAACACAGCTACACATACTGGTTACTGCCAGGACTGGTTACTTAACTTGAGAATCAAATTAATGAGTCTGTATCCTATTTCTGGAACAACCTTGTAAATTTTAATAAGTTGTTTAGTGTCCATAAAAACTATTGTGTTGTTGACAAGATTTTGGACAGTCCTATCAAAACCTCATTGTGTTCAATTTTAACTTACCGTTCTCCCTACTGACCATCCAAATCTTTCAGTTCAATGGCCCCATAAGTCCAAAATGATATAAATTTCTGATAATATTTTTTAAAAAAGGTTTGTTAATGACTGTCACAGAAACTGGGTTTTGAGTATCTCGTTGAGTGACACTTGTGCTGGAAGCTCATTGAGGAGTCTTAGGGTCAGATTTACTAAGCTGCTGGTTTGGAAAAATTGAGATATTGCCCATAGCAACCAATCAGATTCTAACTCCCACTTGCCATTTACATACTAGAGAATGTCAGCTAGAATCTGATTGGTTGCTATGGGCAGCTTCTCCACTTTTCTTTTACATCGCCCTAAAAACCCGGGTAAGGGCTCAGTGTTAAAAAAAAGGTGGATATATCCCGGGTTCACAGACCCGGGATATTGCAGGGGTGGCGATGTGAAAGGGGTATTAGTTGATAAAGCACCTGGTGATAATCCTTGTTATGTACCTGCCAATCAATTCTAGTATTTCCACAAAATTCCTTGCTGCACATCCACAATGTGTGTGGCTGGTCAAAAAAAGAATTGTCATATACACTTTTTTTTTTTTGTATACTTGGTATTCTTCTGTGATTTGTATCTATTGAGTAGAATAAAATTTCAGTTCATTATGTAACATTTGCTCATATTGGGCCGTATTCAGAGATCCGTTTTCGAGGGGAGTTGCGTGCGTATTTTTAGGATCAGATTAACTACGCATGCGTAGTAACTTTATTTACATACTTTACGTAGACTATACACGGGTAAGTGTCTAACGGACGTACATGTGAATCGCACTTAGGGACATACGCAAGGAAATCAGATGTACGGGAAAATTTACATAAAAGTGGGTGGGGGGAGCATTTACATGTGGAGGCGTGGTTATAAAGAATCGCACAGACGGATCACATATAAGTACACATGTAAAGAACAGAGTGGTCTAAGGACTCGTCCTGGAGAGAGGAGTGTCGGGGGTTGTTGGTGGGTGTTTCCTTGCTCCGGCCATGTGTATAATTGCGTACATAAAAAAAATACGGCCCATTATTAGGGTATCATAATGCTTCAGTGAGTGCAAAAATACAGACACATCTAACACTATGCGAATATCTGCATATTCTTTGGTAAAAATCATAATAAAAAAATGTTTTAAATATGTATATTTCCCACACAGTCTTGAATTGTTTTCAGATAAACAGATAAAGGTAATTAGCTATGTGATTAGTCTTTTAATCCTGAGCATGGTAAAGCACATTACAATTTTATCCCTCTAAGACACTATGTAATTCCATAACATAGGTGCTGTAAGGTTCTCAGTCTACCACTTACCTGTAACACCAGTCTGCATAGCAGGCTGATTACTTGCAGAGAGAGGAACAGCCATACCCAGCTCAAACACTTTACACATATCTGTATGGAGAATCTCCAGGCAACTGGCAAATTGCACCCACAGACGTTCTAGCTCCTGGCGATGTTCTTTGCTTAGCTGCTTGTCACGAAGAGCTGCGGTCAGTTTATTTCTGTTGCCCAAAGCCTGCTCTTGGGCCCTTTCTCTGGTGCGTCTCAATTCATCCCGCAGGCGTTTACTGTCTGATGAGCCCCCAACAGAAAGAGCCAGGTGTCTGTAGCAAGCCACCACCTACCCATCAATACATATAAGAAAGAGAGGAACAAAAAAAAAAGTATAAATTTATAATGCAGTATATGGAGCATTAAACCACATGTTTGGCAACTAATTTGAAAAACAACAAAAAATCACTAAATGCATCAAAATATTCCTACAAAATTTTTTATAACACAGATGCATGAGGAGTGCAGGCTTCCTGTCTGTAGAACGGCAGAGTTGTTGGAAGTAAGGAAAGTACTATGATAGCTGCATTCTTTGGACTGTATTTACACTTAAGTAAGTGTAGAATCTACAGGGCAGATCCAGACCCCGGCATGCTTTACTTGCGTGCGGGGTTGCATAGTTACGAGCCTGTAGCGGCTTTCGCAGAAATAATCGTAACAGGGCTTCCCCCGCCCCCAACCTCTTATTTAACTGGCTAGATGGCGGGGATAGAGCCATCGTAAATGAAGCGTCTGCCCCTTCATCGTAAGTACTAACAAACTTCGTTACATAAGTACTAACGGTTCGTTAGTACTTATGCACAGGGAACATCTGCCACGCCCATGCGCAGATGTTCCCAGACAGGGGACTGATGCAGATGACTTGCGTAAGTCCCGTGTCGGCTTTTCTTCTGGAACTACCCCATGTGCGTATTTTTATGATCATGCCCAGAACCCATATATACGCACGGAAACCATGGCTGATTTGTTAAGATTTTGTAAAAATTTTTATTTACTTAAAATTTTGTGAGGTTGTTTTTGTTGTTTTTATGTTTTGAATGTTTAATTTTTTTTATTGTTTTATGAATGTCTATATATTTAGTGGATCATTGTATTTCTTACTTCATGCAGTACACGTTTATGTGTGTTGTAAAGTATATCATGATTATTCTTATTTCAAGTTGTATTTTTAATGGTTACTTTTGTTTACATATGTTAATGAGAATGCTTGCTGTTTTTAGAAAAAAAACTCGTTAATTTTACAGAGCCTAATCAGTGCATTTAGTTACACATCTTTGAATCATAAGCAAGTTTAAGCACCTAAATACACGACCGATTCATAGATAATAAAGTCCGCACGTACCTAATTATACGCAAGAAAGACTTACATCCTTATGTTGCACTCCTGACACAGGTGGAGTTCTTTATTTTCTCTGAATCCGTATTGCAAATTATTTAGGTAAATTCACAATTTTACTCTTAAGTGTGAATAGAGTCCTTTATTCCTATTTCACTGTCATATTACAGACAGTGGACCAGTATCAGAGATTGAAAATAAGAGAGGTAAGTTACTCTTGGGCAAAACCATGTTGATTTCAGACGGAGTCAAGTTAATTGTATTCAATGCATGTAGGGA
>WWET01000707.1:552337-566953 GCA_011038615.1 Limnodynastes dumerilii
GGAAATATCTTTGAATTGCTTACTGCACACAGATACTGACCAGCTTTACACTGTTATTTAGACTTGGGCTAGGAAACTCTCAACTCTAATACTGTTTGCAACAGATGAAATATGACTCCCCTGAAATCAACATGGTTTTACCCAGGTTTAACTTTCCTCTCTTATTTTCAATCTCTGAATCTGGTCCTGTGTGTGTTTTCTGTGTACAATATTCTACCAGCCCTGTACATAAATAAACAGAGACATGGACTCACACGAAAAGTTTGGGATTGCCTGAATGCCGGACCAGAGGCAGAAAAATATATTGGATACAGATTTTTATTAGGATAATACATTCTAAACTTCTGTTTTAATTTTATGTGCGAACCAAGATTCTTCAAATGAGTCTGTAGATAATTTTATCTCCACTTCAAAATGTATGGAAGTCATTAAAAAAATGTAAGTATCTAATGCAAAAGTAACATATAATGACAGATAATGGCCTAAATAGCCTAAACTGAATCAGAAATGCTTAGTAGGACATCATTGACTGCTAGTAACAAAATATATAATTTATAAGTAATAATAGAGTAATAAGTAATAAGTAGAGGACTCGATGCTTCCCAAAGTGCAGTCACAAGTAACTGTCCTAACACTCAAGTAACTTAAGTTCCCAGGCGTGCCTTACTAAACACTGGTGCAAGTCACTGCCACGAATGCTGTCTTTTAGAAGACAGCCGGAAGCTAATTTTAGGCTTTCTATTTTGTAAGTGGCGACCCACATCCGTTTAAACACAGACCTACAGGACAATAGTTACCCCTGGCGCAAATCAACACATGGTAAAAATGTGCATAAGCATAGTTTAGGACTCAGCAACCCCTGAGTGATCTGATAACACAATATGAATTATGCATTTTATTGTATAATGAATGTTAGTGCACATTAAGTTCGTGTTGAACTTCTTATAGTATAGTATGTAGTATACTTTATGAAGTATGTAGTAATACTTTGTTTTTTTCTTTATATCCCTTATCAAAATATAAAACCAGTACAAGTAAGAATAAATGCATTCTTATGCCTAGTGAAGCTCCACTCCCAGAAGCCTTACACCTACACACATAATCCTACTATATCTATTCTTGTCCTGCTACACTGCTTCGGTCATCTGTCTCATCTCACGTGGCTTCCATTCAGTATGCTGCCTGTATCCTTGTACTGACATTGAGCACATTACTGTGTATAAACCAGTTAGTAAATACAGATTCATTTATGAAAGACAGCTTAATGCTTGTTCTGGAAATATCATAGTAATAAGTAATAATTGTATTTTAATTAGTATTTAACAATTCTGCTCAAGTTCTATACGTGTGTCTATAAGTATGCTAGAAATAACAATAATAATAATAATAGTAATAATAATAATGATACCTTGTTTAACGCTTCCACCACAGCAATGCATTCTTCTTTTACTTTCTGGGAGTTCACACTCCCTTCATTGCCGACCTTATTATTTTGAATAGGCATTGCTGCTTCCTGCTTTAGAGAAGTCTCCAATTTTATGCACTCCGATGCCTTTTAAATATAATGTCCGTATTCTACATATCTTAAGGTTGCCATATTTAGTGCTTGAAATAAAAGCTTTTATGATTGTCTTTTAATCCATCAAGGAAGATCAATGCTGGGACTAAATCTTCCTTCACAAAAAATGAGATGGTTGAAGTAGATTTTCAGAATTCAGTTCAGTGCAGGCACTAACAAGAGGAGTGCTGATAAGTAATCTTGGGGATTATGACAAAAGGTCCTAGCCCACAGTGAAATGACAGGGCCTGTGTAATCTCTTTATCCTAGACTCTTAGCTCCGGAGACCTAGAGTTCACCATCAAGATTGTCTTGGGGTTAAATTTTCTGAAACAGCAAGTCGTTATTTTTCAAGATATTTGTCAAGAATTGTTGGATCAGAGAGTATTTTAAATAATATTGAATTTAGGACCATTTAGTTTGGGCACATTACAGTAACACAATTGGGTATTTATACTGTATGGGCCAGATCCAGAATTAAGGTTTAAATCTGTACGTTAGCCTCCGTTGCGGATGCCCCCTATAGATTTTGGTATCCAGTATCCTAACCCTTCCTCTGCTCTCCTATGTGCGGATGTTGGATCTGTGCCCAGGACCAGGGACGGATTGGGAAATTAAAGTGGCCCTGGAAAAAAAAAACCTTAAAGTGGCCTCGGGGGCGGGACCAGATCAACTGTAGGTGGGGCCAACACAAAGTGGGCAGGATTACCAATTATTGATGCCCATATTGGTGGTAGGCAAGGCTAATCCAACATGTAATTAACGCAAGCCATAGCTTTTGCACAAATAAAAGGCTATTAAGTATTTTGCTGCACCCTAAATATTTAGGGCTGGAGTGACAACCCCGGATGTATTGCATATGCGTCTGGGATATAACGATAATAGCTACTACGCATGCGTGCTAACTAATTCACCTAATCTATGTATCGTTTAATTACCTAGATTGCATATATTCTGTCTTAAAGACCACATATACGCAATCTAGGTAACAAAATGATACGTAGATTACGTAAAATAGTTACCACGCATGCGCAGTAGCTATTATCGTTATATCCCGGACGCATGTTTAATACAGATATTTGATCCTTTGCCCTCACTGAATGAATACATTATTATAATGCTATTCTATATACTTAAAGCTATACCAGAAATGTAAATTCCACATACTGCAATACATGTTAAGCTGACGCAAGAGTATTCCCCTTCTGGAAAGCCATATACTAAATATGAACTCCGTTTATAGTGCGGCACTATAAAAAACATGGGCACTATAAACAGAGTCATAATGATTGCTGGGCACACAATGGGCATAAATAAAAACATGGGCACTATAAACGGAGTCATAATGATTGGTTTGCACACAATGGTCATAAATTAGAAAAACATGGACACTATAAACGGAGTCATAATGATTGGTTTGCACACAATGGTCATAAATTAGAAAAACATGGACACTATAAACGGAGTCATAATGATTGGTTTGCACACAATGGTCATAAATTAGAAAAACATGGACACTATAAACGGAGTCATAATGATTGGTTTGCACACAATGGTCATAAATTAGAAAAACATGGACACTATAAACGGAGTCATAATGATTGGTTTGCACACAATGGTCATAAATTAGAAAAACATGGACACTATAAACGGAGTCATAATGATTGGTTTGCACACAATGGTCATAAATTAGAAAAACATGGACACTATAAACGGAGTCATAATGATTGGTTTGCACACAATGGTCATAAATTAGAAAAACATGGACACTATAAACGGAGTCATAATGATTGGTTTGCACACAATGGTCATAAATTAGAAAAACATGGACACTATAAACGGAGTCATAATGATTGGTTTGCACACAATGGTCATAAATTAGAAAAACATGGACACTATAAACGGAGTCATAATGATTGGTTTGCACACAATGGTCATAAATTAGAAAAACATGGACACTATAAACGGAGTCATAATGATTGGTTTGCACACAATGGTCATAAATTAGAAAAACATGGACACTATAAACGGAGTCATAATGATTGGTTTGCACACAATGGTCATAAATTAGAAAAACATGGACACTATAAACGGAGTCATAATGATTGGTTTGCACACAATGGTCATAAATTAGAAAAACATGGACACTATAAACGGAGTCATAATGATTGGTTTGCACACAATGGTCATAAATTAGAAAAACATGGACACTATAAACGGAGTCATAATGATTGGTTTGCACACAATGGTCATAAATTAGAAAAACATGGACACTATAAACGGAGTCATAATGATTGGTTTGCACACAATGGTCATAAATTAGAAAAACATGGACACTATAAACGGAGTCATAATGATTGGTTTGCACACAATGGTCATAAATTAGAAAAACATGGACACTATAAACGGAGTCATAATGATTGGTTTGCACACAATGGTCATAAATTAGAAAAACATGGACACTATAAACGGAGTCATAATGATTGGTTTGCACACAATGGTCATAAATTAGAAAAACATGGACACTATAAACGGAGTCATAATGATTGGTTTGCACACAATGGTCATAAATTAGAAAAACATGGACACTATAAACGGAGTCATAATGATTGGTTTGCACACAATGGTCATAAATTAGAAAAACATGGACACTATAAACGGAGTCATAATGATTGGTTTGCACACAATGGTCATAAATTAGAAAAACATGGACACTATAAACGGAGTCATAATGATTGGTTTGCACACAATGGTCATAAATTAGAAAAACATGGACACTATAAACGGAGTCATAATGATTGGTTTGCACACAATGGTCATAAATTAGAAAAACATGGACACTATAAACGGAGTCATAATGATTGGTTTGCACACAATGGTCATAAATTAGAAAAACATGGACACTATAAACGGAGTCATAATGATTGGTTTGCACACAATGGTCATAAATTAGAAAAACATGGACACTATAAACGGAGTCATAATGATTGGTTTGCACACAATGGTCATAAATTAGAAAAACATGGACACTATAAACGGAGTCATAATGATTGGTTTGCACACAATGGTCATAAATTAGAAAAACATGGACACTATAAACGGAGTCATAATGATTGGTTTGCACACAATGGTCATAAATTAGAAAAACATGGACACTATAAACGGAGTCATAATGATTGGTTTGCACACAATGGTCATAAATTAGAAAAACATGGACACTATAAACGGAGTCATAATGATTGGTTTGCACACAATGGTCATAAATTAGAAAAACATGGACACTATAAACGGAGTCATAATGATTGGTTTGCACACAATGGTCATAAATTAGAAAAACATGGACACTATAAACGGAGTCATAATGATTGGTTTGCACACAATGGTCATAAATTAGAAAAACATGGACACTATAAACGGAGTCATAATGATTGGTTTGCACACAATGGTCATAAATTAGAAAAACATGGACACTATAAACGGAGTCATAATGATTGGTTTGCACACAATGGTCATAAATTAGAAAAACATGGACACTATAAACGGAGTCATAATGATTGGTTTGCACACAATGGTCATAAATTAGAAAAACATGGACACTATAAACGGAGTCATAATGATTGGTTTGCACACAATGGTCATAAATTAGAAAAACATGGACACTATAAACGGAGTCATAATGATTGGTTTGCACACAATGGTCATAAATTAGAAAAACATGGACACTATAAACGGAGTCATAATGATTGGTTTGCACACAATGGTCATAAATTAGAAAAACATGGACACTATAAACGGAGTCATAATGATTGGTTTGCACACAATGGTCATAAATTAGAAAAACATGGACACTATAAACGGAGTCATAATGATTGGTTTGCACACAATGGTCATAAATTAGAAAAACATGGACACTATAAACGGAGTCATAATGATTGGTTTGCACACAATGGTCATAAATTAGAAAAACATGGACACTATAAACGGAGTCATAATGATTGGTTTGCACACAATGGTCATAAATTAGAAAAACATGGACACTATAAACGGAGTCATAATGATTGGTTTGCACACAATGGTCATAAATTAGAAAAACATGGACACTATAAACGGAGTCATAATGATTGGTTTGCACACAATGGTCATAAATTAGAAAAACATGGACACTATAAACGGAGTCATAATGATTGGTTTGCACACAATGGTCATAAATTAGAAAAACATGGACACTATAAACGGAGTCATAATGATTGGTTTGCACACAATGGTCATAAATTAGAAAAACATGGACACTATAAACGGAGTCATAATGATTGGTTTGCACACAATGGTCATAAATTAGAAAAACATGGACACTATAAACGGAGTCATAATGATTGGTTTGCACACAATGGTCATAAATTAGAAAAACATGGACACTATAAACGGAGTCATAATGATTGGTTTGCACACAATGGTCATAAATTAGAAAAACATGGACACTATAAACGGAGTCATAATGATTGGTTTGCACACAATGGTCATAAATTAGAAAAACATGGACACTATAAACGGAGTCATAATGATTGGTTTGCACACAATGGTCATAAATTAGAAAAACATGGACACTATAAACGGAGTCATAATGATTGGTTTGCACACAATGGTCATAAATTAGAAAAACATGGACACTATAAACGGAGTCATAATGATTGGTTTGCACACAATGGTCATAAATTAGAAAAACATGGACACTATAAACGGAGTCATAATGATTGGTTTGCACACAATGGTCATAAATTAGAAAAACATGGACACTATAAACGGAGTCATAATGATTGGTTTGCACACAATGGTCATAAATTAGAAAAACATGGACACTATAAACGGAGTCATAATGATTGGTTTGCACACAATGGTCATAAATTAGAAAAACATGGACACTATAAACGGAGTCATAATGATTGGTTTGCACACAATGGTCATAAATTAGAAAAACATGGACACTATAAACGGAGTCATAATGATTGGTTTGCACACAATGGTCATAAATTAGAAAAACATGGACACTATAAACGGAGTCATAATGATTGGTTTGCACACAATGGTCATAAATTAGAAAAACATGGACACTATAAACGGAGTCATAATGATTGGTTTGCACACAATGGTCATAAATTAGAAAAACATGGACACTATAAACGGAGTCATAATGATTGGTTTGCACACAATGGTCATAAATTAGAAAAACATGGACACTATAAACGGAGTCATAATGATTGGTTTGCACACAATGGTCATAAATTAGAAAAACATGGACACTATAAACGGAGTCATAATGATTGGTTTGCACACAATGGTCATAAATTAGAAAAACATGGACACTATAAACGGAGTCATAATGATTGGTTTGCACACAATGGTCATAAATTAGAAAAACATGGACACTATAAACGGAGTCATAATGATTGGTTTGCACACAATGGTCATAAATTAGAAAAACATGGACACTATAAACGGAGTCATAATGATTGGTTTGCACACAATGGTCATAAATTAGAAAAACATGGACACTATAAACGGAGTCATAATGATTGGTTTGCACACAATGGTCATAAATTAGAAAAACATGGACACTATAAACGGAGTCATAATGATTGGTTTGCACACAATGGTCATAAATTAGAAAAACATGGACACTATAAACGGAGTCATAATGATTGGTTTGCACACAATGGTCATAAATTAGAAAAACATGGACACTATAAACGGAGTCATAATGATTGGTTTGCACACAATGGTCATAAATTAGAAAAACATGGACACTATAAACGGAGTCATAATGATTGGTTTGCACACAATGGTCATAAATTAGAAAAACATGGACACTATAAACGGAGTCATAATGATTGGTTTGCACACAATGGTCATAAATTAGAAAGTTCAGCATTGATACAATTGTATCCATGCTGTAACCAAAGAATTACAACGATCACCTTTGCTGATCCTTGTAATTCAATGACTACAGCATGCCTGCACGGTGCAGACATGCCGAATTTAGGATTTTTCAGCACTAAAACACATGTCTGTTATACAGACATGTGTTTTAATGCTCGCGATCGGCACAAAAACATAAAATCGCATCTCTAGAGATGTGATTTTATGTCTTTTGATTTCAATGTGATTTCACCGCGATTTGGTGAAATCGCATTTAGTGAATTACAAACATTGTATGTTTGTAATAGAAAAAAGTCGGGACCGCGATTTGCGGACCCGCGATGTAAAAATGACTAAAATCACGTGATTTTGAGCTTAGTGAATCGCCTTTGGCGATTTTGAAGCTCAAAATCACGTGATTTGGGCCAAATCGAGCTTAGTGAATGAGGCCCTAGGGTTGAGTTACATTTTTGACCAAATATAGCAGGCTAATTTTTAAGTTGATAATTTTGTATGTCCCTGGAATGACTTTATAAATATCCAAATGGTCCTTGGCAAAAAAAAGGTTCCCCACTGCTGCCCTAGGACATTTATGTAGAATTTTGTGTAAATACAAGGAACAAAAAGACAGGTCTGGCATGCCATGCCAAAAATTAAATACCACTACGGCTGAATTTACTATAGGGGGATTTAAATCGCCCCAAAATATTGAAGCACAATGCTGTAGTTTGCTGGAGATTTTATTTTAAAAAGTCGCTGGATTTACTAAGGAGAGAGTTTCCCTGTCGATTTTGAAACAACAGCGATGTATGGTGATTTTTTAAGGGTTTATTTGCCGCCATTAAGCAGGTATGCGATGGCATGCCATTAACCCTTGCCATGCTGCCACTTATGGTACTAAAAGGCACAGCATGTCCTGCAATACATGACCATGCTGTGTCTTCCAGTACTATATGCTGCAGCATGCTAAGGGTTAATAACATGCCGCAACAGGGGTTTTGGGAATTGTTAAAGACATTTATATAAATTAATAAACATTTACAGTATTTATTTAAAAAAAAACAAAAAAACAAAACAGGTGTGTTGATTTGACCTATATCGACGCTCACTCCCACCTCTTCTCTCGCCCGAATTTTTGGCGACTTTGCAAACATTTTACAAATCACATAAAAAGATGCACGAAAATTCAGCACTTAAGTGTGAATCAGGGCATAGGTCTCTGAATAGCCTAGGCAAAACTTCAGACCGTCGACTCCCATCCCTTTCTCTCAGCCACCCTTAGTGTTTCTTACTTGCGCTGCTTCACAGGCAATGTACATTACTAAGCAGGATCTGATCCCTGTGGTGGTGCTTATTTTACCGGCTCAGCTGCTCAGCTGTCATGTCCCTGACATCTGATTGGCTAAGCAGTATAAGCAAACATCACTAGATGGAATCGGCTTAACCTTGACTCCTCAACTAACAAGCTGCAGCAGAGGAGTAGATGAGCAGCAGTGGCTTGTGAGTTTTTAAGTAAAATCTTATAATAATATAATATATATAATATCTTATAATATGCTGGAATTAACTCCAATAACACTTGGTTGCTGTGAATTGTCAATTGTTGGAGCCAAGTTACAGTTTAGTGCCTGCATTGATGACAAGGTATCCCCACCAACAGCTACTTATGTTATTCAGCTAATTTACATACCAAGTGTATTCCACAGCCCTTATTTCGTTTGTTTAAGCACATGCATTTTCACCTTCTGCTTTAAATTATTGTATGTTAATCATTTGTATTATAATACACTCTGTATGGTTGCACTTTATGAATAAAACATAATAATAGCTATAATTTACTGATAATTTATACTTGTAGTCAGAATAGTTGCTACATTATTGAAAGTAGAAATAAAGACTGCGAGATTGCAGTTTTTGTCTGGGTGCAGGCACCATCTGGTTGTCCCGGCCTTTGCTAGCTGAAAGTTTTCATTTAAAAAGTGGGCCATATAGTGCTTAAAAAGCTGAAAAATGTGAAACACGAAATTGTAAAAAAATGGAAATTCCTCTGTTTTAACATATAAGGAACCGGATCCTGACCTCAGCTGCCGCTCACCTGGAGCTCCAAGCACAGCTCCAGAGGAGATCCAATGCCAATCCCCACAGCATACTAACTCCTATACGGGTGAGGGGAGGCCACATGTACAGAGTTATGAGAGCAGGACCCTACTGTAATATTTCTGCACCTCAACATATAAAATGGGGATGGTGTGGAAATCTGGGCTGTGCGTACAATTTAAATCCCTCCCCCTCCAAACTTGTGTACTCACTGAATGCAACCTGCCCCATCCCGCCCTGCCATCGGAAAGGGACAGAGCATGGAAGTTAGGACCCTAAAGATCTAGATCTGTGCTAGAAGCCTTATGCTCTTACAGGCATGGGGGTAGATCCAGAGCTGTGTACGACAGTGAATTTTCGCAATTCACACATGCGTGAGGCAGATGTTCCCTTAGTGTAAGTACTATCGTAGACCCTTCCCTTACGATGGCTTAATCCCCACCATATAGGCAGGGATAACCATTTATATGAAGGGGGAAGCCCCGTTACGACTACGTCTGCGACCGTAAGGTAGGAATATGGACACATAAGATACGCGTTCGTACTTACAGACCCACGCACGCACGTAATGGACCTGCCCCAATGTCACAAATTGAAGGGGTTTTCTGCTCGCAAAGAGCGACAATGTTAGCATTCCTGAAATATGGATCTGGTCCAAAGTTAGTACTGTAGGAATGAACAAACCTTTTGATTTATTTTAATACATTATTCTCTCTGACCATTGTGATGTTATTTTAGTACTTTTCATTTGTTTGTGAAAATAGCGACAAGGTTGTTTATTGTTCTGTTTTTGTTTTATTATATGTATATAGGATGTAGAGTTTTTAAAAAACAGGCACTAGAACCACTGGACTGTGTCTTCCCAGCGTATACTGCTCAATCTTCATACTGTGCAACAAATACTAAAACATAAAAGATAAGGAGAGGAGGCCCTTCATAGTGCATTAAATGTTTTATTAGTAGAAGTAAAAATGTAATAGAATATTAATACCATTAATGTATCTTGTAAAAACAGCATGTAACATTAATCAGTAGTGCCAGGCTTATATAATGTCCTAAGTAAATATTTTGGACATTATATAAGCATGCCACTTGACCAGTAGTCCACGCCCCCTGACAAAGTCTTGAGAGGGATAAAATAAAACACATAGAGGTGTAGCTACCTGTGTGCTCCTGACCTCTATGCACCATGAACAAACACAGAATGAACATTGCTCAATCAATTTATAGGTAAATGTAAACAGGTGCATGAAAGGCAGGGGGTTAATCTGCTAGACACAGAATCAAAGGGAAAGATTGCCTCAGCAACACTGCCCTAAACCAGTAACAGACTATACTGTTCTATCTGTAAAATAAAACACAGAAATGTTCGTTACACATATTTGCGCAACTATATGATAAGCCACCAGCCACCGTCAAGGCCTTTCTGCATATGATGGTCCTAACACTAAAAATGAGAGTCCCAATGTTGGGTCATATATATATGTTTTTAAATTGAGAGTCAAACTATGCACCCTGCACTTTTTACTTTACTATCAACAGCACAGCTATAGAACTGACAGTACGGAAAACTTTATACCGCAACACCGGAGAGGTTCCCACAGGCTAAGCCCTGTGAATTTTCTGACTGCTACTGATTAATGTTACAAGCTCTTTTTAAAAGATACATTAATGGTAATAATATTCTACAAATTTTTACTTTTACTAATAAAGGACCGGATCCAGACCCCCGCACACTTTCCGCACATGCGGGGTCTCTCTGTCTGAGAGAGAGAGGGGATTGCACATCCCCTGCCTTAAAGCAATCATGCAGATCAGTGGTCCGTACGACTGTTCATCTGCACAAGTGTGGGAGCCTCCTCCCACACTATACACTTTGCATGCTTCCCCCCAGCCCACTTTAGCGGTTGGAGGGGAAGCACAGCCCATTTGCACTATCCTAACCCTGGCGTAACATCTGGAGGGCGCATGCACTAGTAAGCACCTCCTCTCCTTATTATGTATGTTATGTGTGTTTGTGTGATAATATATATGCATGCATGGTGTGTGTGTGTGTGTGTGTGTGTGTGTGTGTGTGTGTAACTATATTTATGTGTGTAGATATATATCTAAATATTTGATATACCTATATCTATGTGTGTGTGTGTGTATATGTAGAAAAATGTGTGTATATAATATCCATCCAGGCAGGGGCGTAATTAGAACTGTCTGGGCCCCAGAATTTTGAAGGGACCCCTATCTCAGCTGTCTCCAGCAATGGCACTTGGTGACTCTTCTATCTTCTCTGCAAAAACACTGATGTCATCACGTCAGCATCAGTGCATGGAATGATAGAGGATTATTGGTGTGTCCTGTCACCGTGACCCTCTATTGTAGTGCTGCAGAGTCAGGCTCCACAACGCTGCTTAAGTAGCAACTGGCACCAGCTCCTGGACACATGGTAAGTACATCCTGTACCGGTGCCGTGGAGTAATTGCCGGGCTGCCAGGCCCTTTAAGCCGACAGCCCCCATAGCAATTAAACCCATTGCACCCCCTATAGTTACGCCCTTGCATCCAGGGGGGCGGCCTGCATATTTTGTCAGTCCTGGGCCCCACAATTTCTGATGGCGGCCTTGACTAAGAACATTGGGCCTGATCCAGACCTACGTCGGCAGCCATATTTACGACGGGCGTATGCGTAAGTTCGGCTGTTATTCCGATCTACGCATATGCATACGCATACGCATACATAACATCCCGGCAGATGTTTGCGTAACTAGGGATTTCCTTTGCTGAGGATCGGGCGTCCCTAACTGCAGCGTAGTTACAGTTGAAGGGGCGTTCCAAAGTTAAGATCGCCGTAACTACGCTACAGTTAGGGAAGGTAGGCAGGGAAATTAGGCTAGAGGGGCAGGGTTAGGATCTTACGCTCCGGTCCTGCCGTAGTTACGCCGGCTAAAGTTAGGGTAGCCTTTAGCCGGTGTAACAGAGTGTAACTACGGCAGGACATGGGGGAGAGTCAGGGGGAGTGCATTGATGTTACGCTGTGCATTAGTACACACAGCGTAACATCGTAGTTCTGGATCAAGCCCATTCACTTGAATGGATCAACCCTACTCTTAAAATCTCTATTTTGTCTCATTAATGTCTGAATCATGAAACAGGAGCATTCATTTGCTGAAATTCTTGTTTTCACAGAAGTGTAAGTAAAAGATGATGTATTTCTGCATTGAATGCATACTAGCAGCATTCAGAATAGCCAGGAAAGTTAACCCCTTTGTTTCATTTTAATGTTATTCTGCAAAATTAAATCTAATTATTGCATTTTTGCTGTCTAATTCATCAGCAGTAACCATGGCCAATTTCCCAGGATTCCACTGTGATGTATCTCCCAGAAAGGCAGCATGCATTACATCATTAATGGAGAGAGAGAGATAGAGAGAGAGGTGTAAGTTGTATAGGTTTGAGATATAATGACATGGGAATGCTTTTATCTTCTGACATTGTGGGTATATGTCAGGGTTGCCGACTGTAACGGAATGTCTGGAAGACTCCCGATATTCGGGCAGTTCTCCCGGTATCCAAGGAGAGCCTGCAAATCTCCCGCAGTGGGCTTAAGGCCGTGGCTTTATGCAAATCACGGCCTCAAGTCCTGCCCCCTTACCTAGCAACACTTACCTAGGGGTAGGGCGTGACTTAACAGCAACATTTTCGTCATCAAACTTCGCACCTATGTCTAGTATTACTAAGAAAAATGGCTTTGATTATCAGGGACAGGGCCGCGGGCGCGATTTACATAAATTGTGTCTTTAAAACTCCATACCCACTACAGTTTTTTAAACGATGGACAACATTACAGAACAATTTTATTAGCATGCATACACACTACACACGATTTTCGGTTGAGCCTTCAGTACTGAATGGCTTGATCATTTAAATTACATTTTTTAAAAGCTCAAAGGATTTTGTGTACTTTACAACGATCAGGCATGATCGTTGCAGCGTACACACTTGCACGATATCGTTCAAAATACTCCTTTCACGGGTGTTTTGAATGATTATCGTTTGAAAAAACTGTAGTGTGTATGGGGCTTAAGCCTCGTCCCCTTGCAGACATCTATAGCTTCCCACGCCGGGAGATCCCTGGGGGAAGCATTGAAAAGTCGGCAACCCTGGTATATGTTCGATCTTTTTCTATAAAACAATCATTTATTTGCCCTTTTTAGAGCTATATACAAAATAAAATATATAAAATGTACATATCAACAGTATGCTACTGAAGGTAAGTATGTCTAAAACCACAAAATTGTGTGTTATAAAATGATATGAGATTGATGCAAAGATTATGTCATCCAGCAGATGGCAGCAAATAGCTACAATGAAACTTAATTTTGGGTTTAGCTTTTGTTAGTCGAAAACAGATCTTAAATGCAATTTATATTCCTTTTCTTGCACAAATCTTAAGTCAAAAACATCTTGATAATTGACCGCTTATACGCAATCTACATTTGCAATGCAGCCGGAGCTCTGCATACAGCCCATTATTTCTTATTGGTATTTTGAACATTTTTATTTATAGATATATTTATAAGGTCGATCTACCATCTAGGGTCAGATTTACTAAGTATGTAATAGGAAAGTGAGAGCTAGAATTTGATTGGGTGCTATGGTCCATGGTTTAGCCCAGGAGTAACTAATTTCAAGCACTTACTTAAGTCTGGATCCAGCCCTCTGAGCAGAAAATGTCCATGCTGTGGTATTGTGTATGCTTGAGTTTAAGCTTTGGATTCTCATAATCCATGGGTGGCCAAGCTCGGGCCTCGTGAGCTACCAATGGTCCATGTCTTCCAGGTCTCCTTGTTGGAGCACAGGTGTGTTCATTACTAACTGACACATCCAAAAAAATAAAATGTCCATGGTATTGTGTATGCTTGAGTTTAAGCTTTGGATTCTCATAATCCATGGGTGGCCAAGCTCGGGCCTCGTGAGCTACCAATGGTCCATGTCTTCCAGGTCTCCTTGTTGGGTTGGAGCTGTGTTCATTACTAACTGACACATTCAAAAAAA
>WWET01000708.1:0-14301 GCA_011038615.1 Limnodynastes dumerilii
AACACCTACCCTCCAACCCTCCCACCACAGTTTCCCAATTTCTTCAACTTCAGTTAAACACTTCCCACCGTCCCTAATGAAACCCACACTCCCACCGACCCAACCTCCCTATATCCCTAGCAGATCTTCACACCTCTAGAACCGCTTATCGTGATCTTCACCTATAGGAACCGCCTTTCCCATAGAGCTTGATATGCTCACCAGTACTCAGATGCCCCCAGGACTTCACTGGTAGTAGTAGGGGCTGAAAATCTGTCTTTAATTCAATTCTTCCTCATAAAACGTGAACTCCCACCCATCCAGCCCTCCCTACACCCAAACACCCAACCTCTAACCCCTTTTTCCTAATTTCCACAACCTCAATGCCACTCATCCCATCCACCCAAATGAAACACAAACTCCCACTCAACCAGCCTCCCTTTAGCCAAAAACCCACCCACCAGGCCTCCCTAAGCCCAAACACCTACCCTCCAACCCTCCCAGCACATTTTCCCAATTTCTTCAACTTCAGTTAAACACTTCCCACCGTCCCTAATGAAACCCACACTCCCACTGACCCAAACTTCCTATATCCCTAGCAGATCTTCAGACCCCTAGAACTGCTTCATGAGTTCTTCACCTATAGGAACTGCCTTTCCCATAGAGATTGATATGCTCACCGGTACTCAGATGCCCCCAGGACTTCACTCGTAGTAGTAGGGGCCGAAAATCTGTCTTTAATTCAGTTCTTTCTCATGAAATGTGAACTCCCACCCAACCGGCCCTCCCCATACCCAAAGACCCACCCTCCAACCCCATTTTCCAACCTCCCTATATCCCTAGCAGATCTTCAGACCCCTAGAACCGCTTCACGAGTTCTTCACCTTTAGGAACCGCCTTTCCCATAGAGCTTGATATGCTCACCGGTACTCAGATGCGCCCAGGACTTCACTCGTAGTAGTAGGGGCTGAAAATCTGTCTTTAATTCAATTCCTCCTCATAAAACGTGAACTCCCACCCATACAGCCCTCCCTACACCCAAACACCCAACCTCTAACCCCATTTTCCCAATTTCCACAACCTCAATGCCACCCATCCCATCCACCCAAATGAAACACAAACTCCCACTCAACCAGGCTCCCTTTCCCACCCTCCCTCATGAAACCCACACTCCCACAAACCCAAACTTCCTATATCCCTAGCAGATCTTCAGACCCCTAGAACCGCTTCACGAGTTCTTCAGCTATAGGAACCACCTTTCCCATAGAGCTTCATATGCTCAACGGTACTCAGATGCCCCCAGGACTTCACTCGTAGTAGTAGGGGCTGAAAATCTGTCTTTAATTCAATTCTTTTTCATAAAAATGTGAACTCCCACCCAACCAGCCCTCCCCACACCCAAAGACCCACCTTCCAACCCCATTTTCCCAATATCATCAACTTTAATGTAAACCATCCCTTCCACCCTCATGAAACAGAAACTCCCAATCAATCAGCCTCCCTTTAGCCAAACACCCACCCACCAAGCCTTCCTAAACCCAAACACCTACCCTCCAACCCTCTCACCACATTTTCCCAATTTCTTCAACTTCAGTTAAACACTTCCCACCCTCCCTCATGAAACCCACACTCCCACTCACCCAAACTTCCTATATTCCTAGCAGATCTTCAGACCCCTAGAACCGCTTCACGAGATCTTCACCTATAGGAACCGCCTTTCTGATAGAGCTTGATGTGCTCACCGGTACTCAGATGCCCCCAGGACTTCACTCGTAGTAGTAGGGGCTGAAAATCTGTCTTTAATTCAATTCTTCTTCATAAAACGTGAACTCCCACCCCTCCAGCCCTCCCTACACCCAAACACCCAACCTCTAACCCCATTTTCCCAATTTTCACAACCTCAATGCCACCCATCCCATCCACCCAAATGAAACACAATATCCCACTCAACCAGCCTCCCTTTAGCCAAACATCCACCCACCAGGCCTCCCTAAACCCAAACACCTACCCTCCCACCACATTTTCTTAATTTCTTCAACTTCAGTTAAACATTTCCCACTGTCCCTAATGAAACCCACACTCCATCTGACCCAAACTTCCTATATGCCTAGCAGATCTTCAGACCCCTAGAACCGCTTCACGAGTTCTTCACCTATAGGAACCGCCTTTTCCATAGTGCTTGATATGCTCACCGGCACTCAGATGCCCCCAGGACTTCACTCGTAGTAGTAGGGGCTGAAAATCTGTCTTTAATTCAATTCTTTCTCATGAAAGTGAACTCCCACCCAACCAACCATCCCCACACCCAAAGACCCACCTTCCAACCCCATTTTCCCAATATCATCAACTTTAATGTCACCCATCCCTTCCACCCTCATGAAACACAAACTCCCAATCAACCAGCCTCCCTTTAGCCAAACACCCACTCACCAGGCCTCCCTAAACCAAAACACCTACCCTCCAACCCCCCCACCACATTTTCCCAATTTCTTCAACTTCAGTTAAACAATTCCCACCGTCCCTAATGAAACCCATACTCCCACCGACCCAATCTCCCTATATCCCTAGCAGATCTTCAGGCCCCTAGAACTGCTTCATGAGTTCTTCACCTATAGGAACCGCCTTTCCCATAGAGCTTGATATGCTCACCGGTACTCAGATGCCCCCAGGACTTCACTCGTAGTAATAGGGGCTGAAAATCTGTCTTTAATTCAATTCTTCCTCATAAAATGTGAACTTCCACCCATCCAGCCCTCTCTACACCCAAACACCCAACCTGCAACCCCATTTTCCCAATTTCCACAACCTCAATGTCACCCATCCCATCCACCACTCAACCAGCCTCCCTTTAGCCAAACACCTACCCAGCAATCCTTCCTAAACTGAAACACCTTCCCTCCAACCCCATTTTCCCAATATCTTCATCTTTAATGTCACACATCCCTTCCACCCTCCTAAACCAAAACACTCATTCTCCAAAGCTCCCTCCACATTTTCCCAATTTCTTCAACTTCAGTTAAACACTTCCCACCATCCCTAATAAAACCCACACTCCCACCAACCCAACCTCCCTATATCCCTAGCAGATCTTCAGACCCCTAGAACCGCTTCATGAGTTCTTCACCTATAGGAACCGCCTTTCCCAAAGAGCTTGATATGCTCACCGGTACTCAGATGCCCCCAGGACTGTAGTAGTAGGGGCTTAAAATCTGTCTTTAATTCAATTCTTCCTCATAAAACGTGAACTCCCACCCATCCAGCCCTCCCTACACCCAAACACCCAACCTCTAACCCCATTTTCCCAATTTCCACAACCTCAATGCCACCCATCCCATCCACCCTCATGAAACAAAAACTCTCACTCAATCATCCTCCCTTTAGCCAAACACCCACCCAGCAAGCCTTCCTAAACCCAAACACCAACCCTCCAACCCTCCCACCCCATTTTCCCAATTTCTTCAACTACAGTTAAACACTACCCACCCTCCCTCATGAACCCACACTCCCACCGACCCAACCTCCCTATATCCCTAGCAGTTCTTCAGACCCCTAGAACCGCTTCACGAGTTCTTCACCTATAGGAACCGCCTTTCCCATAGAGCTTGATATGCTCACCGGTACTCAGATGCCCCCAGGACTTCACTCGTAGTAGTAGGGGCTGAAAATCTGTCTTTAATTAAATTCTTCTTCATGAAACGTGAACACCCACCCAACCAGCCCTCCCTACACCCAAAGACCCACCCTCCAACACCATTTTCCTAATATCTTTAACTTCAATACCACCCTTCCCATCCACCCTCATGAAACACAAACTCCCACTCAACCAGCCTCAGTTTAGCCAAACACCCACCCACCATCTTCCTCATAAAACGTGAACGCACACCCAACCAGCCCTCCCCACACCCAAAGACCCACCCTCCAACCCCATTTTCCAACCTCCCTATATCCCTAGCAGATCTTCAGACCCCTAGAACTGCTTCACGAGTTCTTCACCTATAGGAACTGCCTTTCCCATAGAGCTTGATATGCTCACCGGTACTAAGATGCCCCCAGGACTTCACTCGTAGTATTAGGGTCTGAAAATCGTCTTTAATTCAATTCTTCCTCATAAAACGTGAACGCACACCCAACCAGCCCTCCCCACACCCAAAGACCCACACTCCAACCCCATTTTCCAACCTCCCTATATCCCTAGCAGATCTTCAGAACCCTAGAACCTCTTCACGAGTTCTTTACCTATAGGAACTGCCTTTCCCATAGAGCTTGATATGCTTACCGGTACTCAGATGCCCCCAGGACTTCACTCGTAGTATTAGGGTCTGAAAATCGTCTTTAATTCAATTCTTCCTCATAAAACGTGAACGCACACCCAACCAGCCCTCCCCACACCCAAAGACCCACCCTCCAACCCCATTTTCCAACCTCCCTATATCCCTAGCAGATCTTCAGAACCCTAGAACCGCTTCACGAGTTCTTCACCTATAGGAACTGCCTTTCCCATAGAGCTTGATATGCTCACCGGTACTCAGATGCCCCCAGGACTTCACTCGTAGTAGTAGGGGCTGAAAATCTGCATTTAATTCAATTTTTTCTCATGAAACGTGAACTCCCACCCAACCAGCCCTTCCCACACCCAAATTCCCACCCTCCAACCCCATTTTCCAACCTCCCTATTTCCCTAGCAGATCTTCAGACCCTTAGAACCTTTTCACGAGTTCTTCACCTATAGGAACCGCCTTTCCCATAGAGCTTGATATGCTTACCGGTACTCAGATGCCCCCAGGACTTCACTCGTAGTATTAGGGTCTGAAAATCGTCTTTAATTCAATTCTTCCTCATAAAACGTGAACGCACACCCAACCAGCCCTCCCCACACCCAAAGACCCACACTCCAACCCCATTTTCCAACCTCCCTATATCCCTAGCAGATCTTCAGAACCCTAGAACCTCTTCACGAGTTCTTTACCTATAGGAACTGCCTTTCCCATAGAGCTTGATATGCTCACCGGTACTCAGATGCCCCCAGGACTTCACTCGTAGTAGTAGGGGCTGCAAATCTGTCTTTAATTCAATTTCTTCCCATGAAATGTGAACTTCCACCCAACCAGCCCTCCCCACACTCAAAGACCCACCCTCCAACCCCATTTTCCAACCTCCCTATATCCCTTGCAGATCTTCAGACCCCTAGAACCGCTTCACGAGTTCTTCACCTATAGGAACCGCCTTTCTGATAGAGCTTGATATGCTCACTGGTACTCAGATGCCCCCAGGACTTCCCTCGTACTACTAAAATCTGTCTTTAATTCATTTCTTCCCATGAAACGTGAACTCCCACCCAACCAGCCCTCCCTACACCCAAAGACCCACCCTTCAACCCCATTTTCCCAATTTCTTTAACTTCAATGCCACCCTTCCCATCCAACCAAATGAAACACAAACTCCCACTCAACTAGCCTCCATTTGACTTTTACATTAAGATTTGTTTTATTAGCAACTACATATGACATAGTATCCTTATACAGACTTTTGGGCTGGATTCATAGTTAACACGAGCTTAGTCAAACCAGCCATGACTATGGTCGTGTTATGAAATATTGTTAAAATGTAATTTGGATGAAGTCAATATTGTAACATTAGATATATAAAAATTATGTATTTTTATATATTTGTTTAGATAGAGATGCTTATTTTAGTTAATTAGTTGTGGAACAAAAAAAGAACATTTCAAAAAGATTAAATGGATATGTTCAAGAAATGGCCAGCAGGGGCAAAAGGAATTCCAAGGTTTCAAGATTGCCCACTCTTAAGGACAAAGAGAAATTCCAAACTGTTTCAACTCTCCCTCCCTCCATGGTTAAAAGGGATTTTGGAAGTTCTCCATTTAACATTTGGGAACCTCAAGGACTAAGGAACGCCTATTTTACAGACTCAACCAATTGTTATGTGACATGTGGATTGTAAGTCAGCCTATTTTGTAAGCTATAAATGTAAAAGTTCTGCCTCTAAAGGGCAGAGTTTCAAATTTGAAATTTGGTGATAATGTTATCACAGCGCTTGCATTTATTTTGCTAATAAACCTTTTTTTTATATACTTAAAGTATTTTTGGGTGTGGGGAGGGCTGGTTTGGTGGGAGTTCACGTTTCATGGGAAAAATTGAATTAAAGACAGATTTTCAGCCCCTACTACTACGAGTGAAATCCTGGGGGCATCTGAGTTTCATTAGGGACATTGTAAAGTGTTTAACTGAAGTTGAAGAAATTGGGGAAATCTGTGGGAGGGTTGGAGGGTGAGTGTTTGGGTTTATGGAGGCCTGCTGGGTGGGTGTTTGGCTAAAGGGAGGCTGGGTGATTGGCAGTTTGTGTTTCATGAGAGTGGAAGGGATGGGTGACATTAAAGTTGAAGATATTGGGAAAATAGGGTTGGAGGGTGAGTCTTTGGGTGTGGGGAGGGCTGGTTGGGTGGGAGTTCACGTTTCATGGGAAGAATTGAATTAAAGACAGATTTTCAGCCCCTACTACTACGAGTGAAGTCCTGGGGGCATCTGAGTACCGGTGAGCATATCAAGCTCTACGGGAAAGGCGGTTCCTATAGGTGAAGAACTCGTGAAGCGGTTCTAGGGGTCTGAAGATCTGCTAGGGACATAGGGAGGTTGGGTGGGTGGGAATGTGGGTTTCATAAGGGTGGATGGAAGGGGTGGAACAGAAGTTGAAGAAATTGGGAAAATTGGGTGGGAGAGTTGGATAATGGGTGTTTGGGTTTAGGGAGGATTGGTGGGTGGGTGTTTGGCTAAACTGAGGCTGGTTGAGTGGAAGTTTATGTTTCATGTGGGTGGATGGGAAGGGTGGTATTGAAGTTAAAGATATTAGGAAAATGGTGTTGGAGGGTGGGTCTTTGGGTGTAGGGAGGGCTGGTTGGGAGGGAATTCACGTTTCATGAAGAAGAATTTAATTAAAGACAGATTTTCAGCCCCTACTACTACGAGTGAAGTCCTGGGGGCATCTGAGTACCGGTGAGCATATCAAGCTCTATGGGAAAGGCGGTTCCTATAGGTGAAGAACTCGTGAAGCGGTTCTAGGGGTCTGAAGATCTGCTAGGGATATAGGGAGGTTTGGTGGGTGGGAGTGTGGGTTTCATGAGGAAGGATGGTATGTGTTTAATTGAAGTTGAAGAAATTGGGAAAATGGGGTGGGAGGATTGGAGGGCAGGTGTTTGGGTTTAGGAAGGCTTGCTGGGTGGGTGCTTGGCTAAAAGGAGGCTGGTTAAATGGTAGTTTGTGTTTCATGAGGGTGGATGGGAAGGGTTGCATTGAGGTTGTTGAAATTGGGAAAATGGGGTTAGAGGTTGGGTGTTTGGGTGTGGGGAAGGCTTGATGGGTTGGAGTTCATGTTTTATGAGGAAGAATTGAATTAAAGACAGATTTTCAGCCCCTACTACTACGAGTGAAGTCCTGGGGGCATCTGAGTACCGGTGAGCATATCAAGCTCCTTTGATGTAAGTGCTGATTCAAGGGTCAGCGAGAAACAGATACCTATGGGTCCGGAGCCCCTTAGTTACATCCATTTCATATATGACAGGTGCCACATCACTATTTTGATCCTTTAGGTAGTCACTCCCTTCAATGTGGGGAACACTCAGATTATCACCATTTTATAGTTCACCCGTACCACTTACTATTTTCTGTTAAATGAATCCCTAACCTTTAAGAGTATATTTATCACTCCATCATTTCCCTCTTTAACATGACCTTTTTAATATGATCCTTTTTAATATGATCCTCTTTCATAAGTTCCTGTTTAATATTTTAATATTTTCCTTTTTTAATATCCTCATTCAAACTCAATTCTGGTTATTCAACATAGTCTAATTAGCCCCATTTCCCCTCAGTAAGCATTAGCCAATTATGGAGTTAGCGTTCCTAATCTGACTTATAGCTTCAAAACCATCTTATGAGGGGTTTTATTAATTCATTTCTTACTTGTTTATTTATTTGAAAAAATGTGTGATTGGGACACTGAGAAGCGCTGTGTACAGGATATTGTGGGTGTGAACAACACTGATATAAATATAGGATATAGCAAATAGGTTGTAGGGTCCAGATAATAAACAGCTGAGCAATTAACAAATATATAGATAAATAAATAAATAAATAAATGGATGAGGTTGATGAATAAAAACCTTTAGACTCTAGTCTGTGTGGGATACAGGGGGCCAAAATGATGTCTACCTACAATAGATGTTCCTCAATATTCAGTATATAAAAAGTATAAATTAGCTTAATAATAAATAGATATTTGAAATAGATATAAATACATAAATTAATGAACTCAATAAATAAAGAAATGAACAGTAGATGACAAAAAATCATACAGGATGGACTGTCAGGATGTATGCAATCGCCAATTGTTTAAACAGCCTATAGTGTATCCAATGTAATAGAGGAGATATCCTCTGCAGCAAAAAATCTTATCTCAACAAAAATCCAAAAGTGCTTATGTGCGATCAAGTGTGCACAGAAAGTGCATATGCTCAGTTCATAATAGAGTCCTTAATGTCCAATGATTCAAACGTTGGAGCCGTGTTTAGCACAGCCCCTCTGTTTTCTTTATCACGTCCTTCTCCGTCAATTAGTTACCTCAAAAAGCAACAAATTATATGTAAAAATATAGCAACATTTATTCCAACCAACATTTAAAAGAAGTAAGTAAATAACATAAAAACAAGAATGCAAGTCGTGCATGTAAACAAAAAAGAGTTCTCGGCACACGTTCCGTACTTCCCTCTGTGTCCTGTGGCTGTAACCCGGGAAGCCAGACGATGGAACGGCAGGACGCAGGAGGAGGCGGGCGTGTGCGGGAGTAACCAAGGAGACCAGCGACGCGTTTCGGAACCTATGCAGGTCCCTTTCTCAAGCTGAAGAATGTGGAGGTAGGTGAGGGGCTGGCAGAAACTAGCAATGAAGGTAAAAATGCAAATGCAGATAGAACGGCCAACTTATAATAAATACCAGAATCTGGTATTGACCGACGGTTAGAAGTGCCGTCCGCCGTATTATTATTACGTTCTCGATTGAGATCCGCCCACCTCATCCTGGATAAATAGCCAGCCCCTCACCTACCTCCACATTCTTCAGCTTGAGAAAGGGACCTGCACAGGTTCCGAAATGCGTCGCTGGTCTCCTTGGTTATTCCCGCACACGCCCGCCTCCTCCTGCCGTTCCATCGTCTGGCTTCTCCGGTTACAGCCACAGGACACAGAGGGAAGTACAGCTTATTTATTCATGTTTTTTTTTTTCATATTTATCTTCTTAGATCTACACATTTTTAGAGGTTGAAAGGATACTATTTCTCCTTTATATCTAAATTTTTGTGGAAGGACTAATCATAAGGACTTTCTAACGGACATTATTTGTACCATATATTCCCAAACCCTATTAAGATTGTAGCATATATCCCTTTGTGCTATCACCTCTCTAAGAAGCAATTCATGTAATTTTTTGGGAATTCACTCATTGTATTATTTTGAATCCATACCCTTATTCATTGTGGGATACTACTTTGCAAATTCTTATTATATTATTATATATTCCTTTTTGATTCTACCATTTATTATTGATTATTTGTTAGATTAGGATTGTAGTTTGGCAACGCTTTTTCTCTCCCATTTCCCCCAAATAGTGTATTTGATTTTAGAGGTCGGTAGATCCTCTGTAGTGAGAGCTAATTGCAGCAGCATTTTAGCGCCAACTCTTCTACTACCGCACAAATTTCATACCTACGCCCTGCCGTCACGTCATCCGTCGCGTCCTCCCGCATCCGGCACATGCGCGAGGTTCTTTTTTATTTATTAATTTTTTTTATTTATTTACAGGTCTTGTCTGCGAGAGAAAAGGTTGCTCTCTCGGAAGTCCAGGAGGTCTCCTAGGATTATGGGGGGGTACATTTACTATTGTCGAATTGTGAAGGCGATTTGAAATCGATTAATCTCGCCATGATTTACAGGCGATTTTGCTTTGTAAATCGATTTTCCCACAATTTTTTTAAACACCTGCGAGTTGCGTCGATTTTGCAAGGGTTAAATCGCGGTGCTTTTCTATAGAGAAGCACCGCAATTTGTTATTGAAAAAATCGTGGCAACTTGCGTGTGTTTAAAAAAACAAAACAAAGTGCAGCATGCTTGAAAGCCTTAGCCATGCTGTGCTGATAGAACTACAAGGCTCAGCATTGCTTAGCCTTGTAGTTATATCAGCATCAGCATGGTAAGGTCATTTATATCAAGTGCATCAACCTTCTGCATTTGGTTCATTTCCACTAAAGGACACTCTAGGATTACCACTTATTTCAGACAAAGAGTAGTGCACACCAAGAATTATAAATATACAAGTTCCAGAATTATAATCTAAAGACATTTAAAACGTAACTTTGAATTAACAAAATCAATACACAATGGGTTAAAACAAGGTGAAATATAGGCCCTGCATTGACAACAATTAATAAAATAATAAACAAATAATATTATCAGGGCACTCACCCCTAGACCTCCGCGGGGCATTATCTTGTTCCAGCTCTCCGTCCTGCCCCTGCTGCCCGGAAAAGCAGCCCTCTCAGACTGCCGACCTGCTCATACCGGACCTGCGGGGACGGACCTTGGGCGGGCTCCTGCTGCTGCCCCCCGCTCCGAGTGTGGATCGGATTGAGATCTTGCGACATTGGCGGGCGACGCTCCTCGGCCTCCTCCCTTCAGCACCTGGGATTCAAAGCGGGAGCCTGCCGGCCGCCATCTGTCCGCCTCCTCCTGCCTCTGCTGACTCATCCCTTAGCCTTCGTGTGGTATTACCCTGCTCCAGTCCGCTTATCTGTGGGGTACAGCACCGACTGGACTCTCCGCTGCAGTTGCTGGGACTTTGAGGCCTTTCTGCCCCTGTGACCCGCGCTGGAATCTGCCGACCGCCACCTTGCCGCCTCTGCTCCTCTGCTCCTCTAACTTCCCGGCTCCGGAGCCCACTGCTGATCACACCGCGTCTCCCTGCTGACAGACACACGGCGGCGACTGATCCCTGTTGTCGCCTGGAGCCAGGTACCATCTTCAGGTGCTGACCGGTGCAGGCGGGCTTTGGCCCTTGCTCCTGGTCCCCCTGCAGCCATATCGCTATTTGGAGCCAACGACTCACTGCCCTCAGCGCCATTTTGTAAAACAGCTACCATTTCTTCTATTTGTAGGGACTGAGCTCCCATAATAAACAAATATACTAGGTACCTTGCCTGTACTGTTTATAATACCCTTACCAGCCTTGAGACCCATACCAACTTCATAAGTAATATAATTATATAAAAATAAAAAAAGAGAGAGGAAAACACCGCTGACTGCACCCCACTGCCGACACCTATCCCCTAGGGGGTGCTATATCAGAGACTGTGGAGCCAGCTGGCTCTCCCCACAGTGGCTGTCCTCAATGGCCTTTCTTTATTCTGAAACCTAGGTGGCTGAAGCTCCTGAGATGCAGATTGTGATTGTGAGCTGGGCTTTATTGATATTATTACAAACAAAGGGAAAGTAATAACACCTCCTGCGCTCTCTTAAATAGCTGCAACAGTCTACGGTGTGGGGGTGTATCTCACGATTTAACACGCCAGCGATCATGTTTAGACATAAAAAGTCTATATTACTATAAGTCTATATTACTAGCGCTTTAGATACTACGGTGAACACCTTCAATTTATTGATATTATTGCCTGCCCCCACCTGTGATTAGTGTGTGCCAAACTTTACTCATTCCTTCCTTCACTCACTAGTAAACTTATCTCCATGTAATAAAGCTAGACCTATACAGCCAAAAGACTTTTATTGTCAGCTTTGTCTACACAGACGACAAAAATCACTAAGACAGCAAAACTCGTGCCATAATTCTTCTCCTACACTGACACCTAGTGGCCAGTTACGCTACTACAGGGCCAATATATCCTTGTTGTCAGTGCCTAACTACAAAGACATGTGAAGCTGCAGCTCCCTCCCTCATGGATGGATCTACAATAATGTTGTAATATGCACAGTCATTTGGTCATGTGATCTCACTGTGGTGATCTCGGTATGTGACCTCGAAGCCTTTTACAGCATTACATTCACAATCTTTTTAACCGGGCTCCATCCCACCCTCCCTCTCCCATTTGGGGAAAGACAAGCGCTCTCAACAGCGAAAAGTTTCAGGTACCCCTCGTCCTAATCGCTCCCAGCAAGACCTGCGTCCCTTTCTAACAAACACAACACAAGCTGAAGATTCTGATAGCGATTCGCGAATATCGTTGATTTCATCTCCTGCTCCTGAACAAGAATATCCATTTGCTATGGATATTCATGTTCTCATGATCTCTTCAAATGCCGCTGATGCCGCTAGGGGGCAGTACTTTTTATAGTGGAGATGACGTCGATTCGCGAATATCGTTGATTTCATCTCCTGCTCCTGAACAAGAATATCCATTTGCTATGGAAATTGAAAATTCTTCAGCCTTTACTCAACTCAAGGACTAAATTGGTGAGATATTAGCACATGTGAAGTCGCTTCCTTCGAAACAAGATATGCAATCACTTGAAACCGACCTCAGAGATTCCATCCGCCAGGAGGTGACATCCCTCCAAAAAGATATCTCACATTTGTCAGACAGAGTTAATGACTTAGAAAATTAGCAAACCTCCAGGCCTCAACAGCTTCAACGGGTACAAGGAACTCTAGACAAGCATACCACAGGCATCCGTGACATACAGGCTAAACTAGATGACTTGGATAATAGGGGACGCAGGAACAATCTCCGAGTGCGTGGAATCAATGAAGATGTGACCCAATCGGGATTGCAAGACGCTCTTACAAAAATTTTTGGGGAGCTAATGGCCTTGGATCCTAACAACAATATCGAATTTGATCGTCTTCATAGAGCCCTTAAACCAAAAGGTCCCCCTACTGCTGCGCCCAGAGACGTCATTTGTAGACTTCACTATTACTACCAAAAGGAAGAGATTTTAAAACAAGCGCGTGCCTCACCCAACATTGACTTTTTAGGCCATAAAATACAAATTTTTCAAGACCTCTCATGGCGCACTCTATAACAAAGGAGACTTTTGAAACCCATTACTGAACCACTGTCGCTCCAAGTCCAACACAGTGGAAAGCAGATTATCCTGCACTCACCAATGGATGTCCCGTCTTTCTGAACTTCCCTGAATTTAGGGGAGATTAACATACCCAATTGGTTGGACTTGGATCCTCCTTTCATCTCAGAAACACCGAATACTTCCCAGAACCAGTGGCAGCTGGTGCAGCATCCCAGAAAACTCATCAACAAGGTTCACCACGTCAACCTGAGGCTCCCTAATTACGGTCTGCATGCATCTCCAAAGAAACTAAACAAACTTACACGTGTTTTGCCCGAATGCTCAAAGAAGATTCGCTCTGCCTCTTTTGAACTAGACTCTGGACAGATAAGCATATGTTTTGCCTTATTCCATGCTTTGCTTAAATGTGTTTGATTAGTGTTAAACTAACTCAAATATAGTTACGCATTTATAATGTTTATAAGATAGTTGCAGATATGCTGTTTGTTAGTTCCAGAGGTCAACAATTACAAATAGAAAGTGTTCTAAGAGTCTATTTGGCCCAGTTCACTAACCCTGGCTTGGTCAAGTTAGGTACTTATTCCCTAATCCGAAGCCTGACATCATATTCTAATTACGCTTGCACATAGTTACATCAGTGTCTTGAGACAAACCCGATTAATTGCCCTCATATTTGTTTCTTAGTCTAGAGGAACCTAGGCATTCCATTTGATTTATTACTGCCACACTACACCTAGTACAACACGTGACCCTAGGAATTTTGACGAGTCTTGAATATAGTACTAAGGGTTGCTATTATAGTTCCCAGTCTGGAGGTTGACTTAGACTATGGCTATGGCGATCACATCCGAAATACAGTTTGAACTAACAGTCCAGCTTAGGCACATTTAAGGAACAAACCTTAGATTAACCACGTGACTCTGGGGTTGGTGGGCCACTTTCTATGTTTTCAATGTTTGATTGTTGAATGTTACAGTCACTTTCATACCATGAATGTTTCTAGGAACCGTGTTTGTTCAAAAAAGTTTGTATATCCTCATTGTTTTGAACCCTGTATGTCAGGTTGACAGCTAATGACCGCTGCAACTCCCCTATAATATCTTTGCAAGCTTATTTCTCCCTTATGACACATTCCCCAGTGGATGCCACAACATACCCTATCTCCTTCTTTTGCCATTAATGCCTTGCTCTTCCCCCTCGATCGACTCCGGGCTTGCGCT
>WWET01000708.1:20157-42871 GCA_011038615.1 Limnodynastes dumerilii
AGGCACATGATGGGGAATACTGAGGGGGGCTGGAGACACATGATGGGGAATATTTAGTGGCTGGAGGCACATGATGAGAGATACTGAGGGGGGTCGGAGGCGCATAATGGGGAATACTGAGGGGGGCTGGAGGCACATGATGGGGAATACTGAGAGCAGCTAGAGGCACATGATGGGGAATACTGAGGGGGGCTGGATGCACATGATGGGAAATACTGAGGAGGACTAGATGCATATGATGGGGAATACTGAAGGGGCTGGAGGCGCACATGATGGGGAATACTGATGGGGCTTGAGGCACATGATGGGGAATACTGAGGGGGACTGGAGGCACATGATGGGGAATACTGAGGGGGCTGGAGGCACATGATGGGGAATACTGAAGGGGACTGGATACTTTACAGGACACCCATACACAAACCCTGGCGATGCAAGGACCACTCCCCCCCCGGCGACGCAGGGACCACCCCCCCAGTGACACAGGGACCGCCCCTATGCTTTTTACTTTTTCTTCCTGTATTGATTTTTCTAAAGTAGGCAAGCATGAGTGAGATTAATTATTATTGCACATGAGGGGCTGATCCAAACCTTTTTTACTGACACAAAGTGAATTCAAGGCTTTGTTTAATGATAAATATTGAAACAAAAGCTTATAACCCTCAAAAAAATTATCTGGGTCATGAAATAGCATCAGTTCTTCATAGACCATCATCCTACTTCATAAGGAGGGGGAAGAAGGATGCCATGACACACAAGAGGCAAGTTTTACTAAGCCGCAGGTTTGGAGAAGTGGAGATCTTGCCCATGGCAACCAATCAGATTCTAGATCTCACTTTTTTATTACATACTAGAGAATGTCAGATAGAATCTGATTGGTTGCTATGGGCAACATCTCCACTTTTCCAAACCCGCAGCTTAGTAAATCTGGCCCAAGAAGTGAGCAGAAGGTCTTCATCCTGTGCCTACAGCATTTTTTCACGGTTGCATATCTTTTTATTGACATGCACAGCTTAGACAGGAGCTGGGAATTATTTTGGGTTTCATTTTGTTGCATGCACAGTACAGATACAGTACAGATTGATATGTAGAATATGTAAGTTTATCTCGATCTCTGCCAGTAATAGCACCATATATGGAATAAAACCATCTTTGACAGGATCCAGATTTACTAAAAGGGGGCATTTTTTTTACTATGATCAGAAAGGCTATTTTTGGTTAGCAGTACAAGTGCAAGTGCCGCATTACTGGGATGGATCGAGATTTGCATACTGGTACCATTTTTGACGGCAATGTATTATGGGGAAGTGCTTCTGCTATGTGTCATGGAGTAGTATGTAAATAGTACAATGAAGGCATGTTAAGTGCCCTCCGCACTATCCAGACTTTTGCGTTGTCCATATTTTAGGGCATTGCTGAAGTGTTAAAGTAGGGAGCCTGAATTGCAAAGCTACAGTATACAACTGAGGGGAGTGAACTCACCTCCCCCCGTATGTAAGGCTGGATCCAGGACAGCCTTACCTGAATATTGCAGTATGAAACCACTATTGCTGCTTCTACTGAATAAATTGGATTTCTAATAACCCTAATTATATAACTTTTACGTTCATGCTTTTTATTATTGTAGTTACGTGTTTCATTTCTTCTAATCCTCTCTCCAGCTGTTCTTCTTCCTACCCTAATGACCCCATCCCAACCCCCTCCCTCATGCCTCAGATCGCTCCTCCAACCCCTTCGATCTCATCAACATCACTCCTCTTCCCTCACTCCCGTTCTCCTGCTCTCTGTGGAATGGCAGATCCATGTGTAACAAGCTCCCTGCCATCCATGACCTCTTCATCTCCAACTCTTGCAACCTTCTCGCCATTACTGAAACCTTGCTCTCCACCTCTAAAACTACTGCTTTCCCTGCTTCCCTCTCCTATTGCTGTCTCTCTCCTTCTCCCACACCCTTAGGTCTGGCAAATGCCCTGGTGGTGGTGTGGGCATCCTCCTCTCCCCTTCCTGTACCTTCAATATCACACCCCCTGAGCCCTCTGTCTCCTTCTCCTCCTTTGAGGTATACTGCATCTGCCTCTACTACCCCATCCATCTCAGTGTTGCTGTTGTCTACCACCCCCCTGGCCCCACCTCCAAATTCAATGATAACTTTGGATCCTGGCTCACCCACTTTCTGTCTTCTGACCTCTCCTCACTCATCCTAGAGGATTTCAACAACCCCTTTGACAACCCCTATGACACCAGCACCACCAAAATTCTCTCGCTCGCCTCCTCCCTTGGCCTATCGCAGTAGACTTCCGCAACCACTCACAACCTGGGCCACTCCCTCAACCTCGTTTTTTCCTGCTCATGCTCCCTGTCTGTCTTCTCCATCTTTCCCTTCCCCCTTCTGATCATCACCTTATCTCATTTTCCCTCTCTTCCTTCCCCTCTCTCTTCCCATCACCTAAACATATTCTCTCCCGACAGAACCTCAACCCTCTTGACATTGCTGCTTTCACCTCTTGCCTTGATCCCCTCCTTGCACCCATTTCCACCATGTCCTGCCCTAACCTAGCCACCTCTCGCTACAACAACGCCCTCTCTCCTGCTCTTTATGCCTGCCCTCTCTCCTTTGTCTTCTTTCACCGCCCAACCCCCAACCCTATTCACTCTCTCATTATCTCCCATCTGCAACATTCTCCTCTCTGGCCTCCCTCTGGTCCATGTTGCTCCCCTATAATCCATACTTAATGCCACAGCCAGACTCATCTTCCTCTCCAAACGCACTGCCTCCACCTCCCCTCTCTGTCAATCTCGACACTTGCCTCCTGTCCCTTTCAGAATTTAAGCTCCTCACCACAACTTACAAAGTTCTTTCCTCCTCCACCACTCCCTGCTTCTCCTCCCTTATCTCCATCCACACTTCCATCCAACCTCTTCGGTCTGCTGGTGACCACCGCCTCAACTCCAACCTGATAACTACCTCTCATTCCCACATTCAAGACTTCTCCTGGGCTGCCCCACTGCACTGGAACAACCTACCACAACCTATCAGGCAATCCAGCACCCTCCTATCCTTCAAACCATCCCTCAAAATCCACTTATTCAGGCTTGCCTAACCTTCCTCCACCCAAGCTTACCTGCCCTCCCCATCTTCATCCTGTCTCCTGTTTGTTAACCCCCTCCCACTTAGCATGTTAGCTCTTATGAGCAGGGCCCTCCTCCCTCCTGTCATCACTCCTCTACCTTGTCCTCATTAATTCCCACCTTTTCCCTCTACTGTTAATCTCTCTCTTCTGAGTCTGAGGTAACAAGGAATATTTCTATTGGGAATGCTATGAAATAAGGCGCTATTTCAACAAGGTACCTGTTCCCAATAGTGAATTGTAGTTTCCCCGACAGGCTTAGGCTGCTAGAATGGGTAGGTTAGGCTGCGGCGAGGGGACGGTTAAAAGAAGGGGAAGGTTAGGGTTAGGCTGTGGATCATGGAGGATTAAGTTTAGCCTACTGGAAGGAGAAGCTTAGGGTTAGGCTGCAGTGAGGATAGTTAAGGTTAGACTGTTAGAAGGGGAGGATTAGGGTGAGGGTAAGGGTTAGGAGAAAATACTACCTGTTGCCATTGGATCATTCGAATCCTCGTGGTGTTCACGCTTTCTCTTCTGGAACTGACTGAAAAGCACTGCTGTCACCGTTGCATTGCCAGGGAATGATCTGTCTAAAATCAGATCATGGCTCAGCAAACCACATCAAACTACATCTGTGCACACTCATCCACTTGGTAAATGTTTTTTTTAATCTTGCTCCTGTACTGTACTGGCACAGAGCACAAATAGCTGCATTTATGCTTATGAAAAAGTTTATACTGCAACTCTGGATCAAGTCCAAGGTGAAACAATAATAAATAACTAAAATGCATGTGTAAAGTTTTCCAAATTTATTTTCCAGCATTACCTTCCACTTTACTGTAACCATTTGGATGCTGACAGTTTTTCACTGGAAGACCTTTTGGCTGCAGCCCAGGGTAAATTCTTATTTGGCAGCGAACTATCTGGTTTTAAGTCAATATTGTTTTAGGCTTCTGGGATATGTGACAAAAATAATATTTTGCTGAAATCAATACTACTAGGCAGAATAAGCTCATGAGAATAGAAATGATCCTTTAAACTTTAACTTTTTTATTTAACTTTTATTTAGTTTAAAGACATTAATTAGCTGGATATTTAAACCAAAGTATTGATAAGATGTGTTTTCAAATGTGGTACTATGGTAGAAGCTAGGTGAACTGAACATAATGTAATATCTGTATTTTGTTAGGGTCTGTAAAACATTCAGTTGTAAAATATTTTGTTATACAGTAAAAGGAGGAAAAATAGCATTCTCTCACAAAAATGGATGAGATTGTCCTTATAAATGCATTGTGACCATTATGGATGGAGACATGAAAATCCCACTTCTGTGCAAATAACTATGGGCCATATTCACACCTTAGAAGCTTCTGCTTCTTAATTGCATATTTTTACAAAATGACCTACTACGCAGGGGAAGGGATTAGGTAGAAGGGGGAAGGGGGCCTACTCCTCGGGGGAGTGATTAGGTAGAAGTAGGAAGGGGGAAGGATTTAGAATAGCCGAGGAGGGCAAGTGAGAAGGCAGGGAGAGGCAATGTCCAGGCATGGTTCCTTTCTTAAGAAGGAAACTACTCACGGTTAGATAAGGTTGCCCCATGGCATTCATAAGAGCCATAAGGTACCTAAAAATGGGGGGCGGGTTAGGGGCAGGACGGGTGAGTTAGGTGCGGATCTGTCCACACCTAACTCATTCTTAGGTGTGAATACGGTCTTTTGCATCTCAACAGGTGTTCTGAATCATATGTTATCATATACCATTATTATAGCAAGTGTATCTGGATGCATATTAAAGATAAGGAGAAAGAAGGAATACCCATATCATCACCTTCCCTGCAGTACTGAGAAGGCACCTGAAGCCATTTGTTTTCCTGTAGCTCAAATGCCTTTCAACTTGCATCTATATATAGATATGTGTAATACCTACACTAAAGGGGCCTGATCCAGACCTACGCCGATGCGTGCACTCTCCCCAGCACTCCCCCTGTGCAAGCGTATTTTCCCTCGCTTACACCGGCTGAAGGCTACCCTAACTTCAGCCGGCCTAAGCAAGGGAAAATATGCTCGCACAGGAGCGTTTGGCCGCAAACCCCTCCCTCCCCCTTTTAAGCCGATCTTACGCTGCTGGCTGGCATCTTAACGCCAGCCAGCGTAGGTCTGGATCAGGCCCAAGGTCATTAAAATGCAAAACAGACACCCAATAGAAAGAAAATGGTTCTGCACTATTTTATTTATATGCATATGAGCTATTGCCTGAGCATTACCTTAATAAATGTTTCTGTTGTTTTGTATGATAAATGGATTTTGGAAGGTGGTCCAAATCTTGCCTAGTGCTGAATGGCAATTCAATTACCTGGATTAAGCCTGTTTGTACAGGAATTCATAGACTAATGGGTGACAATGACAGCTGGGTTGATCAGAATCACCTACAAAAATGGGAATTTATTTTCATGATTTGGGATATCCTGGTTTAGCAAAGCATTTGCTTAGTGTTACAATATGCATGGCTTTGCATGGCAGAGTTCTACTTTTCAAGAAAAATGTCTAATTCGGATAATAGGAACATTGGGCTGGATCCAGACTTAAGTAAGTGCTTGAAATTAGTTACTCCTGGGCTAAACCATGTTGATTGCAGAGGGAGTCAAGTTAATTGTATTCTTTGCATGCAGGAATATATCTTTGAATTGCTTGCAGCACACAGATACTGACCAGCTTTACTATCACACTATTATTTAGACTTGGGATAGGAAACATCACCTCTCAACTCTAATACAATTTACAACAGATGAAATATGACTCCCCTGCAATCAACATGGTTTAGCCCAGGAGTAACTAATTTCAAGCGCTTACTTAAGTCTGGATCCAACTCATTATGTTGCTATGTGTGCCAGATCTGTGAGCTAAATACAGCAGAGACAAGCAGGCAAATGTATGCACACTGCCAGCATTGCCCCATCCCCCTGTGTTTGTAGCAGGTGCACTAAGCAGTCACACCTTCATGTTAATGACCCCATGGTGGCAATGCTATCCTAGCAGAAAACGCAGGCACTCAGAGTTAGAACTGATCCCTTATGGCCACATGATGCTGTTAAAGCTATACATTGGCACGTACTATACACATTAAGATAATGTACAAATAATGCCTTAAGACATGCTATAAATTCCCACATTTCAGTAATGTTTTACACACATATTCTAGGTTAATATATTTAGCACTTTACAGTTGCATATTCCTGAACGCTTAGACACTTGAGCAACCATAACTAACCAGAACAAGTTTTAGCTTAACTTTATGTTACACAGAGTTGAAGACATGGTTAGAGAATATTGCTGTACATTATATATATTATATAGCTTTCGGTGTGAGTCCCCTACTTCGATAGGGCCGTTTTCTTCCAGCCAGTTATGCCTCAATAAGGCATAGCAATCGATCCACGGAGCACCAAACTTTCGGTGCTCTGAAAGGTAAGTCAAAAAACTACCCAAACCCTTCCCCTAATTCTAACCCTACCCCTCCATTACCCTAACCTTAACCCTCCCTTCCCCGCAGCCTGACCGTAACCCTCCCTTCCTCGCAGCCTGACTCTAACCCTCCACCTCCTGCAGCCTGACCCAAACCCTCCCTTCCCCGCAGCCTGACCCTAACCCACCATCTCCCACAGCCTGACCCCAACCCTCCATCTCTCACAGCCTGACCCTAACCCTCCATCTCTCGCAGCCTGACGCTAACCCTCCCCTCTCCCGCAGTCTGACCCTAACACTCCCTCCCCTGCAGTCTGACCCTAACCCTCCCTCCCCTGCAGCCTGACCCTAACCCCGGCGCGCTTACTCACCTTTCCCGTACGCTTTCAAAGAAACCACTAGGTGCTGACAGTCTCGCTCATACTGGCTATCAGTATCGCTATTGTACAAGTTCCTATTCCACTAGCAGGACTAAGAAAACAAAAAATGCCCTTGCTAGGGCAGGTAATTAAAATCTTAATGAAGATTATAGTAGACAGAGAAACGGCAACATGCGCTTCACAACAAGCGGTGCTTTGTCGAGAACTATTGACAGCTAGTGGTGTCTTCGATGCACGGCAATAGGAACTCCCCTTGGTCGTACTTAGTTTTGCTTTCATACGCTCGGCAAACTCTACCCTAACTTTTCTGTTCGTAACCGCGTGCGTCCGTATGGTCATTGCATAGTTATGACGCTTAGCACGCCCATACTGTACGATTTAAATGCCTCATCCCGCCCTTGGCGCATAGTTACAGATTTCGTAAGGCAGGCACGCCCCCTCCAGCGTTAATACAATGCTAATACTCCCATGGCTCATACGCTCAGAATTTCTCCGCGTAAAATGTGTCCCGCGCATGCGCATGTAGTACAAAAAGCTGGTTTTATGCTTACTATCGGCGTAAATCCGCACACCAGCGTAGGTCTGGATCAGGCCCTGTGTGCATACTCCCTTAAAACCACTACTATTTCTTCTTAAACTTGCATGTGTGGTGTCTAAATAAGTACATATTAACACTGCTGACTCCATCTTTGGGCCCTTTTAGTTATGATGCTCCCAGATGACACTTAACATGTTAACATGGTTTGATTATTTTGACATACATAGCTGAGGAGAAGTTACCAAACCAAAATGTTCATTGAGCCCTGTGGACTCTGTATGTCAGCATAAGATATCAGAACTGTCGGACTACTGTTACATTTACTGCACCCACTGCTAGATAAATTGGTGGTAGATGGAAAATCACTGTTCATAAGAATGCAGCTAATAAGTTCACTAACAGAGCCAATCATTTTGAACTCATCTTCAAGTAACAGCCAATTAGTGAGCATTTTCATGTCACTCACAACTAGTATTTGAGAATTGATAGATCACATGTTCATACATTTTGTTTCACCAGCCACCGGGTGCGGCATCATGGAAAAGTATCTTGTAATGTGGTTGACAACTGTCACACGTTATATCGGTAGCCGTGGGAAGTTTATTGAGAATTGATAGATCACATGTTCATACATTTTGTTTCACCAGCCACCGGGTGCGGCATCATGGAAAAGTATCTTGTAATGTGGTTGACAACTGTCACACGTTATATCGGTTTCAAATTATATAAAGAAACACATCAACAACCGTATGTATATTTTACATATAGATGTTTATTAAACATTTTACAGTTTTACATCTTTTAAAAATATAAGTTGATACATTTATAAATATTATATGCCAGTAGGATAATGCCTGTATAAACGTATGAACAGAATGAGATAATTTTATAAAAATTATATGAATAGAATGCGAGTAAGTAACAGTATTCAAATACTTTCTGAGCCAACAAAGAAGGACTATTCACAGAATAATCAGGGTAAACAATCTTGTCAGCCACAAAAATGACTGGTAAGATTTTCAGCAAAATAAAAAAACAAACAAACCAAAATATATCTACACTTTACAGGTCAAACATCACATACAGGCAAATAACAAGTCCTAGTCACACTAAGGGGTTTTAAGAGCATAACTAATTTCAGGCTGTCTCCATCTCCCATACCTGTTCTGCTTAGACTTTGTTAGGTTCCTAACATCTGTACAGATGTAAGAGTGAAGGAAGATAGATGGGATACAAATAACAAACAGAAGAACGGAGGACAAGAGAAAGAGAGACTATGCTGTACTGGTAACCTGCCCACCTATAAAAGAAGTACATTATATTCCCAGAAATGGGCACAGTCAGAGTAAGACTATGAGGCTTAGGAGAAGATTCATCAAAGCATCTGTAAAGGTACGTGAATGTGTTGTCAATAGCAACCAGTCAGATTATAGCTCTCATGTGTTAGAATCTGGTTACTGCGGACACCTCCACCTTTCCCTTGAAGAAGTCTAGAAAATCGACCTCATATTGGACCAGAGTCGGAGCTCCATGCGACTTACGTATGCACAGAGCTCAGTAATTATGTACAGAGGAGGGCAGTGTTTACGCCCCTGGCACTCCCCTTCTTGTTATGGAGTTCTAAACCCTTCCTTAACTTTACCGTACGGATCTGTGTCTGCGTGGACTTAGATCCGTGCGGAACTGCATTTACATTCTTATTTGTGAATCAGGGCCGTTGTCTTTAGGTTAATTTCAATGCAATGTGGGTTATATCTGAAGTCTTGAATTTATTTCTGTTCTCTGTTCATGTACTTTTTGCAAACGTCATCAGCTATCCACTGTTCATGTCACTTACCTAATATGTTGCATATAATGGCAGCTGTTAAACTATATTCTTAGATTCCTATGTAAAATTATGGGAGATACAGTATATGCGACAACAGGCTTAAGAACATATGGATTTGTGTTGGGATCAGTGCAGTACAACTTTTAGACTGGACACAGATTATTTTATAGTCAGTCAGGCAGTTATGTACATTCATTCAAGATAGAAATTTCTCATCTTATCCAATGCTATATTTTATAATAAAAAGTGTACATGTACAATGTAAATATGGATTACTACAATAGGTGTCTGTAAAGGGAAATCTTGATGCCTAAATTAATTGAAATAACAGACCTTATTTAAAAAGCCCATAACAGCTGAGATGGCCATCTGACGTGACCTCTGGAATTGTGCCTTCATTTACTCCATGCATTGGACGATAGATCATCTAGGTGTCAGGTGTCATTAAGGCTCTTCTGATCCAGTGAACATTGTAAATGAGGTCTTATAACAATAAAAGACCAGCTTGAAGTGTTGGTTTAAATAAAGTTATAGCATCCTTTGGTTTTTGGGTGCATTACTCTGGCTACCTATAGAATGAGGTCCATAAAGTGCTCAGTTGGACAGAAAAACTACTGTTTAACAGGAAAACTATGTCTAGAGATCTGCAAAAGTAGAAAATCGGGCACAATGTACAGAATATAAGTTTCATATGTTAAGCAATATAAGCAATTAAGCAATATATTTCAATGTATGTAATTCAGTTAAAACATATAGAGATAAAATGACTATGATTGATTAGATAAAAATGGTGGTGTATTAATAAACTGTAGCTGTAGTAGCCACAAATAAAATACATATAATAGGTCTGTGAACATTAATTTTATTTTGGTTTTAAATCTTAATATGTAACGATTATATTTTGGTAAGTGCTTGATTTATAAAAAAAAGACATTCTTCTTTTACTGTTTATGAACTACTGAGCACTTTTGCGTTTCACCAAAAAGTATCAATGATGAATCCAGTCTTTTTACAAATGAATGTCAGAATTCTGCAGGGTTCAATCTAAAGCAATACTGTAAATCTAATTATCTAGAAAAAATGTTATACTGAAAGTGCATCCTGTGCTCCATACATCTATACTACTTATGTACTGCGGAGTATTTGTTCTGTACAGCAGTGTACTTGATTGATTTGAAGCTAATTACAATTATGTAGGCTGACTTTATGCGTCCTAAAATATAGGTTATAGGAAATAAATAGTAAGACTTTTATAGGAGCACACAAATCACAAATCATTAGCAAAATAAATATAAGGCACATATGTCAATTTCATGCTTTCAAAATGTCATTATATTCTTGTAAAATCTGCATTTTCCTGTTTAGACATTCTTTGCAAATAATTTCCTACACATTACAGGTGAACTTGCTTATACATTCGGTATCTGTCTCTTATTCCCTTTCTGTTTTCTTGCCGTTCATCAGGTATATTATCACATATCTTCTTCTTTCCTGAAAATACATCAATCAGTACATTGAATTATAGTGCTTCATATATTCATTAGCAAGCAGTCTGCAATGATTACCAATATTGTTTTGCATCTTTATTGGAGAATAAGTGGAGAAGAGCAAAGCATTTGTATTGGAGAATAAGTGGAGAAGAGCAAAGCATGTGTATTTGAGAATAAGTTGAAAAGGGCAAAGCATTTGTATTGGAGAATAAGTAGAGAAGAGTAAAGCATTTGTATTGGAGAATAAGTAGAGAAGAGTAAAGCATTTGTATTGGAGAATAAGTGGGAGTATAAGTTGAAAAGCGCAAAGCATTTTTATTGGAGCATATGTGGAGAAGAGCAAAGCATTTGTATGAGAAAATAAGTGGGAGAATAAGTGAAAAAGAGCAAAGCATTTGTATTGGAGAATAAGTGGAAGAAGAGGAAAGCATTTGTATTTTAGAATAATGGAGAAGAGCAAAGCATTTGTATTGGAGAATAAGTGGAGAAGAATAAACCATTTCTATTGGAGAATAATTGGAAGAAGAGGAAAGCATTTGTATTGGAGAATAAGTGCAGAAGAGCAAAGGCATTTGTACTGGAGAGTAAGCAAAGAATAAAGTACTCCTCCAGCTCCTCCATTTGTTGCAATAATAGTAACATCGGGCTGGATCCAGACTTAAGTAAGTGCTTGAAACTAGTTACTTCTGGGCTAAACCATGTTGATTGCAGGGGAGTCATATTTCATCTGTTGCAAACAGAATAAGTGGAGAAGAGCAAAGCATTTGTATTGGAGAATAAGTAGAGAAGAATAAAGCATTTGTATTGGAGAATAAGTGGGAGTATAAGTTGAAAAGCGCAAAGCATTATTATTGGAGCATATGTGGAGAAGAGCAAAGCATTTGTAAGAGAAAATAAGTGGGAGAATAAGTGAAAAAGAGCAAAGCATTTCTATTGGAGAATAAGTGGAAGAAGAGGAAAGCATTCGTATTTTATAATAATGGAGAAGAGCAAAGCATTTGTATTGGAGAATAAGTGGAGAAAAATAAACCATTTCTATTGGAGAATAAATGGAAGAAGAGGAAAGCATTTGTATTGGAGAATAAGTGGAGAAGAGCAAAGCATTTGTACTGGAGAGTAAGCAGAGAAGAATAAAGTACTCCTCCAGCTCCTCCATTTGTTGCAATAATAGTAACATTGGGCTGGATCCAGACTTAAGTAAGTGCTTGAAACTAGTTACTTCTGGACTAAACCATGTTGATAGCAGGGGAGTCATATTTCATCTGTTGCAAACAGTATTAGAGTTGAGAGGTGATGTTTCCTATCCTAAGTCTAAATAACAGTGTGTTAGTAAAGCTGGTCAGTAGCTGTGTGCAGTAAGCAATTCAAAGATATATCCCTGCATGCAAAGAATGCAATTAACTTGACCCCCCTGCAATCAACATGGTTTAGCCCAGGAGTAACTAAGTTCAAGCACTTACTTTAGTCTGGATCCAGCCCAACAACTCTCATTATATTACACATATTTAACCTGCACTACAGCTAAGACAGCCATACAAACATATCCAGGTGGAGTATGACAGAGATGATTTGTATGACAATTATTCATATTTAGGCTGTGCCTAGATTTAGGAAATTATTGACTTCATTTCCAAACAAGATAATGTGTCCTTTTTATAATTTTCTATACATTAGGCTTTTGTGAACTGATTTAGAGTTAGTAGTAACAGTAAAATAAAAGCAAAACTGCACTTTGGCAAAACCATGATCTGGGGAGGCGCAGTCAAAGGTTTTGGGCCGGATCCAGACCTACGGGCTCCTTACATGTGCTCAAGGTCATTACGGCCGGCATCATAGCGGGGTGTGCATGCTCCGCTAAAGGTAGTAAAATCTGGACACTTACGTGTCCAGATTCCTACCTTAACATTTACGACTTGGTCTACGGCCTTACGGCGGAGATATGACAAATGTAAAAGGGGGGACAGCCTCTTTTACGCAAAAGCCGGCGTACATTATGAATGTTACGTACGCTGGGCACTACTCCAGCGTAAGTACAACATGCGCACAACCTTGACAGGGGAATTACGCAATCGCCATGCGCACTTCCCTTGTCGGACGTAGCCCAGGATCTGGGCCTTTGAAAGTAAGAAAAAACAGGCAGCAATGTGCCAAGGGAGGCAAATTGAAACGGAGTAATCAGTATTAGAATGGTGCAGTGATTTTTTTCTGATGCATAACCTTAGTTTTTTGTTTAAATTGAAAGCTGTTAAGTATTTGTCTAGAAAACAATGGATTTGCTTCCCCTGCAAATCAGCATGGTGTGTGCTTCAAAGTCTCAAATGTGCTGATCCCTTTTTAATATGTTTAAACTCATGATGACCATGTTATCCTTAGGTTTTTATTAATCTTTAAGCATGTTTAAAGTGCTCTGCTGTATTAGCCTCTACTACATCAGATAGGAGCCTATTCCATTCAACTGCCCTGTCACTTATATATTATTTCCACACATTTAATCTAAACTTACTACCCTAAGTTTCAATGCTGCCCTCATGTTGTAATACCTTGAAAGAATGCACATGGTTAAACTCCTATATATTGGAAAACTTACATCTTGTTCCCTCTGTTCTTTGTATACTCAAGCTACACATGTTTAGATCCTTTCATCTTTCAGGGTATGTATTTTAAATGTGCCTCCCCTGCAGTGCATCATGATTTTACTAATGTGCAGATATGCTCCATTTTTATGTTTTGTTGCCAACTGAGAATCAGCTACAAAAGACATCTTTTAGACCGGATTTATGCAGTCTACGTAAGGAAAACATACATAGATAACGTAAAAAATGTATAACAAATGCACAGTAAGAAAAAACGCTAAACACTGGACGTATATGTTATATGGTCCATCATCTGTGAACTTCTGACTGCGTTCCTTAACATACGTCGATCGTATTATAATTATCAGGCTGATAGTGTAAACAACTGCTTGATTGCTGTTGACATCTGTTAATAATCAATATGAGTGCTAATAAAATAAAAGTATTTACCTGTTTAGGACATGCAAACTGGACCAAGCATGGTCTCTGTTTACATTCTGTCCAAGCACAATCATTGAATTTCTATCTCTTCTCTTAATATCAACATGTGCAATATCAGGCCTGCAAAATAGTAAAACAATAATTAGTAAATATAAGGGTGTCCATTTCTATTGACAATATATGAAACCAGAACAAGTAAATAGTATAAAGGAGGCTCAAGTTAACCACAGTGGAAACAAAGCCCCTTTAGTTGGCCAGTTTGTGATGCTTGAATGTGTTCACACTATAATTGTGATCGTTGGCCCTTATACAAAATTTTAATATTATTTAATATAGTATTTGCATGAAAAGCTATATAAAACTTCTATACATCTGGATTAACAATGAAACCATTTTATTTCTGAATAAGATTAACAATAACTCCTTTGTTTACTTAGTTTTTTTCAGCTTAGTGCTTCAATTAATGAAATTATCAACTAACTACCTTGTTGTTGTAACTTGTTTAAAATTACAGTTTAAAATAAAGATGTTCTTAAATAACAAAAATTATTTCCACTTCTGAAGCCTTTGTTCATTAGGGTTTATATAATTTTTTTCCAATTTATTTTAATATATATTCTATTCATATAATTAATTATATCTGGAGCTTAAAGGCTAATGCCAATATGGCTCTAATAGTCTCTTTTTTACTTTTGATACCATTTATTGATATCATTGAGAATATGGTCCCAAAATGGATGAATTATAGTCTAGTATTTGTACATATGGGGGCTGTTTCAGAGCTGCACTTTTTTTTAGGTGTAAGTGTAGACCTGAGCAATACCATGTTGAGAGGCAAGGGGGGCAAATTTAAATTGTGAAACCAGAATTAGAGTTGAGAGGTGAAGTTTATTAGCTCAACTCTTATTTTTATACTAAACATAAAACTATGCAGTATGTGAGTTCTATGTGCAAAAGTAAAGTATTATCCATTCATTCAAAAGATTTACATTTAATGAGTACCCCTTACTTTGCAAAATGGTTTAGCCGAGCTGTACACTTGCACCTGTTTTGCCCTTACTTCTGAACTCTGAATCAGCTCCTTAATGTTATGACCTTAATGTCAAAAAAATGTAAGCAAAAGAAATAATGTATTAAAGACGTTTTTTTAGATTTAAGGTATGGGGATTGATCCAGAGTTTGAGCGTAAATGCAAATCAGGTGCAAGTGTGCAGCTCAGCTAAAACCTTTTGCAGAGTAAAGGGAGCTAATTCATTTACATTTGTTTCCTATACTTGCACCTAAAAAAAGGTGTAAGTAAAGCTGTGGATCAGCCCCCTTGGTTCGTTTGCAGAAGATATAGCAATAAAACATTATGAATACTGCTGTAAATTATTTTCTTTTATTATCTTTTCTGTGTGTTTAAACTAAGTGGGGTCAGAAAAACATTTTATAAAAGTCATGTTTAAACAAAAAACGAAGGAAATGCATAGAAAAGGCTTCAGTCTGGACTCAGACTCTTAGAACAAAACAATAGAAGGAAATAGAAATGTTTATTCCAGCAGTAAATGTGACAGTATGGATTAGATTTTTTTTTTATTAAACAAAAATAGTCTATTTCCTAATAAAGCATTTACAAAAATATCATTTATACTTTGCACACCACTTATATAAGTTATATTATGTTCAGTACAGGATATCACACCCTGTGAACCCCTGAACCACTAAGTTGTCTTGAAACCAATTTAAAGGTAAATTTAAGATGAATAAAATTGTTATTAGCTGTAAAACTGTTGCATTTGTGCATCCAAAGTTTATCTGATTGGCCTGATAATTGTATAGTGTATAGTGTGGATGCCGAACCAAATTGTCGGTTGCAGAGCTGACCCAACCAATAAGGATGGCATAGCACAGTCAGATGGTCTGCCTCAGGTTCAGGCAGTGTGTACACACTGCACAAATTCACAGAGCATTTAGTCAGGAGCTGGGGAAATGGTGCACATGTATCCCTGCCAACTGTGCTTGTTTTGACAGCACTGTGGGGAAAAAGGTGGAGCTTTGACCAAACATGTCCTTTGAGGGAAAAACTTGGTGGAGTTTAGGCATGAAGGGGTTGGGGTTTATTTCTATATGTTGGGAGCTATGTCTTGGCTGGCAGATTTTTTAGAATAACTTATTTATGTAATAGAATGAAGTGCAACCTACTCACATTCCACGTAACCACTGTCCTATCCACTTTCTTCATTAAACACATTCCCTTAAAGCCATTTCATCTTTTTGGCAAGCCCTGGGGCTGATCCAGAGTTTGAAAATAACAGCAAACACAGGTGCAAGTATGCACTTGGACAAACCACGTTGCAATATGAGGGGGTGCATAGCCATATATTTTTTTTCCATCAATAGTTTTTATTCATATTTCAAAAAAAATAATAAACAAGGGATACAGAAAAAAGAGAGGGGAGGGCATAGCCATATTTTTAATTTGTAATTTAAAGTTGAACTAGAAGACAGCACTTTTCAACAAAAATTATTTTTCCCCACAGTGTTTAGTTGCCTTCCCTTTCAGTTCAACATTGTTTAGTCAAGGGGTAAATGGTTTTTGCTGTACTCTTAAACTCTGGATCAGACTTATTGCCCCTCCCTAGGCTGAGAACACAATTTAGGGAATCTGACACATTTTTGGGTTCTGTTGTAAATTTAAGTCTCATGACAGCATCAGGAGGGAATAGTTATTTATACATAGTGTGTTAGTGAACTCGAAATGTATATTACATTTTACTACAGACTATAATACAATGAATTTATACTTTATTATCTCCAAGATTTGAAACCAGGTTACATTGGATACATTTGAATGTTATACTCAGAAAAAATCTGACAATAAAATAAAGTGTTTACTGTGAGAGAAATTTCACGGGGAAGATAACATTAATAACATTTATTGGTGGGCATATGATAAACAGTAACAGTAATTCCAGTTTACCTGTACAGTTGAGGGCAAGATCTCTTCAGTGACGCTGAGGATAATCCCAGTTTATTTTGATTTCTATTTTTTGTCTTCTTAAGAAGATCCCTGACTCGTCCCCATGGATGGAGATCAAACTAAAAATGAAGAAATAGCTGTTATTGGTTATGTAAAAATGATACACTGGGCATATATCTCCCAAAATCAGAGAAACGCATGCTCCCAGACTCTCTAGTCTCTAGCATAATGTTCTGACTTCTGTAATGCCACGTGGTAAAATGTAAAAATTTTGGGATAAAGTAAGGGTCATCAATTCCATTTTGGGATTTTGTCACCCAACAGCTATGCTACGTGCAAACTTTAATCTTTGGAAGGGAAACCGTGATATTGTTACTGCTGTTCCCCTGCTTATCATTGCTTTTGAATGGAACTTCTGTGTATTGTGTGAACAAAAATCTGCAAGTGATTACCTTTGTTTTATTGTTGAAATACAAAATAAAAAGATAACGATAGTGTGGTGACATGTAACCCTATCAATCACCTACAACTTTATTACTGTGCATACGATATATATGCATAATGACAGAATTTTGCATTTAGTGTTAAAATTTGTGTTTTTATATTTAAGCTCTCTCTGATCCATACTTTTACTATGCCAAGAATGAGCATTATAAATATGTATTAAACATTGAGTAATGTTAAGTGTTTATTTACATTTTTACTACTCCAGCACTTATCTCTGGCTATTCTTGCCAGATGTCATGAACAGCAAATACTGCCAGTTTTATGGTTTTAAGCATGTTGTGAAATAATGGGAAAATCTCAACTGGAGAAATCAAGAACATTTATGTTTTTTATAAAGAATGTTCAATATTTATTTATTAACAGGTTTTTACATAGCGCATCAGATTATGTAGTGCTTAATAACATCAGTGATTACCTGTTATCACTCTTTTTAATGGCAAAACATAATATAACTTAATATAAAAAATAACTTCATTTTTTTTAACTTTTGTACATTGAGTTCACATTGAAAAATCACATTCATACGTTACAATTGTTGTTTCAATTACAGAATAACTTTACATGCTCATACAGTAACTTTCATTTTGTTACCAGTATAACTTTATTATACAAGAGGTTCTGTGTTTGTACTAGGAACCCAGGTCTGTATTCAGACTACCGGACATATTGCATACAGGTCCGGTGTTTACCGTAATTTGATACTGCTCATGCGTAGTCATTTTTTAACGTAATCTACGTATATCTTTCGTTACGTAGATTATGTATATGCAGTGTTTCAGACCGCATACACACAATCTACGTAACGGAAGGATACGTAGATTACGTTAAAAAATAGTCCGGCGGTCTGAATACGGGCCTCAGTTCTCGTTTTTATGTTAGAGACACTAACAACACTATCATATCAACTAAGTGTTCTCTTCCATATAATAAATATTCTTTATAATATGGACATAATTCTCTAATACAACGAAATCTAGCAAAGAACTGCTTACTTCCCTTGAGCTTTAGACGCCATTCTCTTATTTATGTAATACAAAGTAATTGCTGTTATTAAAACAAACAGTATTGATAGATGAAAAAAAAATTGTGAAAATGGCTATATCTGGTTTCGGTGTATATTAACCGGGTGTGGGGCCCAGGTCTGAAAGGCCGATTTTTGAATCGTCCATTTCCTCCCCAGCCTGTTGCAAACTGGCTGGGATTTAGATTGCTATGCCTCAATGAGGCATAGCAATTGATCCATGGAGCACCGAAAGCTCTGTGGTCCGAAAAGTTAAGAAAAATAGTCCCCCACTCCTTTCCTTAATTCTAACCCTAACCCTCCCCTCTCACTACTCTAACCCTCCCTTCCTGGAAGCCTGACCCTAACCCTCCCTTACTTGCAGCCTGACCCTAACCCACTATCTCCCGCAGCCTGACCCTAACCCTCCCTCCCCTGCAGCCTGACCCTAACCCTCCACTGCTCTCATTTCTAGTGATTAGAATTTACTGCTCTCATTTCTAGTGATGGGGACTCACTGCTCTCATTTCTAGTGATTAGAATTTACTGCTCTCATTTCTAGTGATGGGGACTCACTGCTCTCATTTCTAGTGATTAGAATTTACTGCTCTCATTTCTAGTGATGGGGACTCACTGCTCTCATTTCTAGTGATTAGAATTTACTGCTCTCATTTCTAGTGATGGGGACTCACTGCTCTCATTTCTAGTGATTAGAATTTACTGCTCTCATTTCTAGTGATGGGGACTCACTGCTCTCATTTCTAGTGATTAGAATTTACTGCTCTCATTTCTAGTGATGGGGACTCACTGCTCTCATTTCTAGTGATTAGAATTTACTGCTCTCATTTCTAGTGATGGGGACTCACTGCTCTCATTTCTAGTGATTAGAATTTACTGCTCTCATTTCTAGTGATGGGGACTCACTGCTCTCATTTCTAGTGATTAGAATTTACTGCTCTCATTTCTAGTGATGGGGACTCACTGCTCTCATTTCTAGTGATTAGAATTTACTGCTCTCATTTCTAGTGATGGGGACTCACTGCTCTCATTTCTAGTGATTAGAATTTACTGCTCTCATTTCTAGTGATGGGGACTCACTGCTCTCATTTCTAGTGATTAGAATTTACTGCTCTCATTTCTAGTGATGGGGACTCACTGCTCTCATTTCTAGTGATTAGAATTTACTGCTCTCATTTCTAGTGATGGGGACTCACTGCTCTCATTTCTAGTGATTAGAATTTACTGCTCTCATTTCTAGTGATGGGGACTCACTGCTCTCATTTCTAGTGATTAGAATTTACTGCTCTCATTTCTAGTGATGGGGACTCACTGCTCTCATTTCTAGTGATTAGAATTTACTGCTCTCATTTCTAGTGATGGGGACTCACTGCTCTCATTTCTAGTGATTAGAATTTACTGCTCTCATTTCTAGTGATGGGGACTCACTGCTCTCATTTCTAGTGATTAGAATTTACTGCTCTCATTTCTAGTGATGGGGACTCACTGCTCTCATTTCTAGTGATTAGAATTTACTGCTCTCATTTCTAGTGATGGGGACTCACTGCTCTCATTTCTAGTGATTAGAATTTACTGCTCTCATTTCTAGTGATGGGGACTCACTGCTCTCATTTCTAGTGATTAGAATTTACTGCTCTCATTTCTAGTGATGGGGACTCACTGCTCTCATTTCTAGTGATTAGAATTTACTGCTCTCATTTCTAGTGATGGGGACTCACTGCTCTCATTTCTAGTGATTAGAATTTACTGCTCTCATTTCTAGTGATGGGGACTCACTGCTCTCATTTCTAGTGATTAGAATTTACTGCTCTCATTTCTAGTGATGGGGACTCACTGCTCTCATTTCTAGTGATTAGAATTTACTGCTCTCATTTCTAGTGATGGGGACTCACTGCTCTCATTTCTAGTGATTAGAATTTACTGCTCTCATTTCTAGTGATGGGGACTCACTGCTCTCATCTCTAGTGATTGGGACTCACTGCTCTCATATCTAGTGATGGGGACTCACTGCTCTCATTTCTAGTGATTAGAATTTACTGCTCTCATTTCTAGTGATGGGGACTCACTGCTCTCATCTCTAGTGATTGGGACTCACTGCTCTCATATCTAGTGATGGGGACTCACTGCTCTCATTTCTAGTGATTAGAATTTACTGCTCTCATTTCTAGTGATGGGGACTCACTGCTCTCATCTCTAGTGATTGGGACTCACTGCTCTCATATCTAGTGATGGGGACTCACTGCTCTCATTTCTAGTGATTAGAATTTACTGCTCTCATTTCTAGTGATGGGGACTCACTACTCTCATTTCTAGTGATTAGAATTTACTGCTCTCATTTCTAGTGATGGGGACTCACTGCTCTCATTTCTAGTGATTAGAATTTACTGCTCTCATTTCTAGTGAGGGGGACTCACTGCTCTCAGTACTAGTGATGGGGACTCACTGCTCTCATTTCTAGTGATGGGGACTCACTGCTCTCATTTCTAGTAATGGGGACTCACTTCTCTCATTTCTAGTGATGGGGGCTCACTGCTCTCATTTCTAGTAATGGGGACTCACTTCTCTCATTTCTAGTGACGGGGACTCACTGCCCTCATCTTTAGTGATGGGAACTCACTGCTCTCATTTCTAGTGATGAGGACTTACTGCTCTCATTTCTAGTGATAGGGACTTACTGCTCTCATTTCTAGTGATGAGGACTTACTGCTCTCATTTCTAGTGAGGGGGACTCACTGCTCTCTCAGTGTTAGTGATGAGGACTTGCTGCTCTCAGTACTAGTGATGAGAACTCTCCGCTCTCAGTACTTACTAGTGATGGAAACTCCCCACTCTCAGTACTTACTAGTGATGGGGACTCACTGCTCTCAGTACTAGTAATGGGGACTCGCTGCTCTAAGTGCTAGTGATGGGGACTCACTGCTCTCAGCACTAGTGATGGGGACTCGCTGCTCTCAGCACTAGTGATGGGGACTCGCTGCTCTCAGTACTAGTAATGGTAAAAACAGCTCCTCAACCCTAGTGATGGGGACTCACTGTTGTAAGCCCTTGTGGTGAGGAATCTCTGCATTTATCTACTTTTAGATAAAGTTGTTGGTAAAAACTGTGACTATGTTTACATTATACATCTATACGTGAGTATCGCTGGGCGCTTTTTTACATCTTGAAAAAGCACCTAGCGAAACGCACGTCAGTGTGCCGATCTATTCTCAAGCCCCCTTGCCTATTTCAGCTTGGACAAGATTGTCTGCTTCAGAAGTTATATCGGGACTGTGACTTATATCGATTGCAGAGGGTCAAGTAGTGGCTCTAAGGAGCGATGATCCATGACATTTTCTGTGAACCCTAAACTAAATTCAGCTTTCTATCCCATCCTCCTTCTTTATAAGTGCTTATATTATTCTAATGATGACCTTGGTTTGTAAAGTTTCCACTCTAATAAACCATTAGTGCTTGGGCACATAACCTACAGCTGCATACACATGGAAATCCTAGAAATCTAATAAACCCATTTGGGAAAAGTCTCTTCAAAGTTTATTTATTCAGCTGTGAGATGTTTTCCATAAAAACCCAACTTTAACCTCAGATGGCATTCTCTGATGAATGTATTACTTAGCATAACTTACTCCATTACTGTATGTAATAAGTGTCTGATAATAGATGGCATTCTCTTATTAATTTATTACTTAGCATAGCTTACTCCATTACTGTATATAATAATTGTCTGATAATAGATGACATACGCTGATGAATTTATTTTTTAGCATAACTTACTCCATTACTGTAATTATTGTCTGATAATATACAGAAGTAGCAATTTAAAAATAGCCAGGTAAAAAAAATAGCTAGGTAAAAAAGAAAGAAAAGAAAAATCTTCAGAGAACAAAATATATGAAAATATAAATCAAAAGTAAATACATTAATTTGTTCAGCAGAGAGGGAACAAGAAGCTACAAATGTGCTCCCCTAGAGGATAGGTTATAAGCCATTTGTTCAAATATGACAATTGCCCAAAGCAGTGGTTCTCAACCCATGGTACGCGTACCACCAGTGGTACGCGTACCTCTGTCAGGTGGAACGCGGCAGAAAGCCGCAACGGTCCTCTGGCTGGAACACTGTAATGTTGTTTAGCATAACAGTGCCAGACTCACTGTGTCAGTAAAGATCACTTTAAGCCCGCAGCCTGTCACACTAAACAACATTACAGTGTCCATCCAGCATACACGAGCAGAGGGGGCGGAGTGTCCTACTGGCACTGCAGGAAGAGGATCCACAGAGCTGAAGGAAGGAAGTGCAGGAGGCTGGAGCAAGTAAGGTAAAAGAGGTGGAACTGGAGTGTGCATTGTGTGGAGAGGGAGATGCCAGAAGGGGGGAAATGTGTAATATGTAATGTGGAGAGGGATATAAAAGAAGGG
>WWET01000708.1:55920-74658 GCA_011038615.1 Limnodynastes dumerilii
TGCGCTCCTGTGCGAGCGTATGGCCCCTTCCTTACGCCGGCTGAAGTTAGGGTAGCCTTCAGCCGGCGTAAGGAAGGGCCCATATGCCCGCACAGGGGGAGTGTCAGGCCAGAGCAGCGAAGTTACGCTGAGCGCTACAGCGCTCAGTGTAACATCGTAGCTCTGGATCAGGCCCTATGACACTATGGGCCAGATTTACTAAGCTGCGGGTTTGGAAAAGTGGAGATGTTGCCCATAGCAACCAACCAGATACTAGGTCTCACTTTCCTATTACATGCTAGAGAATGACAGCTATAATCTGATTGGTTGCTATGGGCAACATCTCCACTTTATGACAGATCCTTCTTTCCAAAATGGAATGCTTTCTGATGATGGGGTAGGATGGGGTGGAGAATGGTATGCATATTGTACAGTATGGTCTCAATTCATTCTAATTTCCACATAATCTTCATTTTCCGTGAGGATGCCAAAGGAAATTTTAAAGTAGGGTTCTGCTGCTGGAAGGTTCTTTGCATGCGAGGGGAGTACAGTTAAACTCTACCACTGCTGCATTTGAAGTTCCAACATCAGTGGTGGTGTAGGAATCCGGTCCACTGTCCTAAATACTTTGGAACTGATCTAGACTGCACGAGAGAAGAAGAGAGAGAACTCCCGCTGTCACTCCCTTCTCTCTTGTGGGGATATTGTCATAATAATATCATAAGGCAGCCTTAAGCCACACAAGCGGATCAGCGATCCATCCGACTGATGATCTGATCATAAATACCTCATCTCTCCCCAACTGTACAATTAAAATACTTCCCCATGCCCACCTTGGTGGGTGGAGGGAAAGCCCAGCCCCTGTCTTCGTAATTCCTATCGTTCGGACCTAAGTTCCATACTATAGAAATTACGTGAGTAAAATGCACGTAGCATCTAGAAGGCGCATGCGCCCTCCCCTCAAAACACCCCACTAACGCACTTTGCATGCATAAGTGGGGTGGCGATCGCAGGTCTGAATCCAGCCATTTATTTTTAAACAGAGCTGCAATGGAAAGCCAGAGGTAACACTAAGAAATGTATTTTACCTATATGGCATGACGTAGCAGAAGGAGAAGAGAAGCTACTCAGCATATACCTACACAGATTCATCCTCCTTCTCCTCCTGTCATGTGACCGCTGTCTGGCTCACATCAAATTGCATCCTCTTTGCAAACAAACAAAAGCCAAATGTTTGTCGAGACACACTTTTATTTGCAGATGAAAATATGTAAATAGCCCATCAAAAATTATTTACAGTGGGAAGTCTGAGTTATGGGGGAGGACATCCGGGAGGAATGACTCAAGCTTAAAGTTAAAAATTGGTGTCTATAAAAACTTGTCTTGGTGACATGTTATCTGTAAGCAGGCTGCAGCGAGTTATGGGTCTAGTGAAACAGGACTTCCTATGTTTTACAGTTGATTCTCCAGGGCAATAACATCACAATTATTTATTGTACCCCATAAGATCATTTACACAGTGTAATAATGAAATAGATGTTATCGCTTCAATTCCAAGTTTCCATTTATACACAAAACAACATATCACACCTTTAATATATTTATTAAATCCCATATAACCTTGGCTCATTGGGCTGGATCCAGACTTAAGTAAGTGCTTGAAATTAGTTACGCCTGAGCTAAACCATGTTGATTGCAGGGGGAGTCAAGTTAATTGCATTCTTTGAATGCAGGGATATATATTTGAATTACTTACTGCACACAGATCAGTATCTGCTTTAGTATCACACTGGTATTTAGACTTTAGGCCAGGAAACATCACCTCTCAACTCTAATACTGTTTGCAACAGATGCAATATGACTCCCATTGCAATCAACATGGTTTAGCCCAGGAGTAACTCATTTCAAGAACTTACTTAATTCTGGATCCAGCCTATATGTTTTAATAAAATAAACAGCAGACCTTCACAGGCTAATACTCGATGGATGGTTGAAGGAGTTGCTGCTATAACTAGCTTAGCAGGTTATATGGAATTTAGGTTATGGACTTTTGTATGTATTCTTTTTTTGTTTTTTTTGTTTGTTTTTGAACCATAGAAGAAAATGAAAACAAATAGAAACATTTTAAAAATATAAACAAACTATCTGAATGGATATTTGTGCCCTTATTTAAAAATCCATTATGGAAAATGTCAGGTGTTTTCCATCTGAGGAAGGCACTTGTTGCCAGAGCTTAAGTGCTTGAAATATTGAATTTATGGGTAGTGCTCAGACAAAACATTACACACAATCACAATGGAAGCTTCCATGGTGTCTGATCAGCCCCCTCCCCCATTCATTTTACCATCTGTCTTAAGGCTGTGTCTGTTATTTTTCCATTGTTATGTAAAGCTAAGAAACCCCCATAACTACGCAATACTCCTGTTCCCTGAGGAACACATAAGGTATTGTTCACTGACTGAAGTTTTTTTAATAACATCCTAGATGTCAGAAATAGGTCTGTTGCTGGGAATAGCGTCACGGTGTCATTATCCCCTTCTTGTACTCAGTTTCCTCTAAGATGGGACACAGGATGTGACAGAAAGATGCTGTATTCTCTTTACCTTTCATGAGGCTGAAACCAGCTGACCAGCTCAGAGCTGAGAAAAAAATGACAAATATAATACACATATTGATTATTAGGTTTTATCTCCCTAGTTTATCATGTTGGACACTTAAGGTCTGATTCAGAAAACCGTTTTCACAGCGAGTTGCGTGCGTATTTTTAGATACGTTTCAACTGAGCATGCGTAGTAACTTATTTTATGTACTTTACATAGACTATAAGTGCCTCACGGACGGACCTGTGAATCGCACTTGGGTACACATGTCCGGATATGTGACACAAAAATACGCATGTAAAAATTTTAATAAAAATGGGCAGGGGAAGGCATTTAAATGAAGGTATGTGGGCGTGACTAACATGAATCGCACATACGAAGAACACATACGCACGCTACTGCTCAGTTACAAGTGGTCTATGGAGGCGGAAGTCATCGACAGCACGGTCAAGGGGAGTGTCATGGGTGTGAGGGGGTGTGGCCTGCACTGGGGTGTGAGGGGGTTTGGCCTGCACCGGCCGTGTGTATAATTGCGTTCCTTCATGGAAACGGTTCTCTGAATACGGCCCTTAAACTAATTGTATAAAAAACCTACTTAGAAAAAACTGCTTAAAAAGCTGTCATTTGCTTTATGTCACAAACAGATCACAGTATTAGGACTAAAATACTGTGAGAATAATGTGGGTTGGGTAATCCTGACTGACTGGTTGTCCGAGGGATGAGGTTTGTTTTCTTAATCCCGGAAACCATTAAAAGACCTGGTCATAATCTCAGGAAAATCCACTTTAGATGGGTTATTCAGAATAATTGCATCATCTGCTCTAATCTTCTTCAGCATTGTACAGTGGAAAGCTGGGCTCAATGTTGATATCACATCATTAAGTCCCTGGAAAAATGAATGACTTCCATGTTTAGCCATCAGAGCAGTTACCTGTGGCCTTGAGCTTTTTCCTTTTGTCAGGTTTGGGTGGAACCAGTGGCGTATCTACCATGGGTGCAGAGTGTGCAGTGCACACAGGCCCATGCAGACAAGGGGGCCTCCCGTGACACTCACCCTGCACCCAATTAAGGATCCCAGTAGCACCTATATCTGTACACACAGTGATGGTCCCCACCAGCCTTCCGTTCCCAACAGGGCACTCGCAGCCTCACGCTCCTCTTCTGTTTGCAGAGCGTGAGGTTGCGCAGTGCACGCACGCCTGACATCCCCGCGTGATGCCCGCGCGCAGTGCACTGTTGGGAATGGTAGGCTGGTGGAGACTGTCACCGTTTGTATAGATATAGATGGGGTTGGAAAGAAGGGGAGGGGGCCCGTCTGGGGAGGGGGGGCCCATGTGGGGGGTCTGCACACGGGCCCCTTCATTTCTAAAAACGCCCCTGGGTGGAACATAGTCAATTGGGAGAAACCTGTGGATTGGTAAACTTGGTGTGCTGGAGTAAGGTGACTGGGACAGGTCCCTACCAAGCCTGGTAGAGGGTGCCAGGCCAAAACAGCTGGGATCAGCACGATACTAGAAGGAGCAACGATTGTGATTATCAGGACCAGTGGACATCTACAGCGTGGACTCCTACTGTGTGGGTGCCTAATGTAGCACTCTGTATCTTGACAGTGCACCTCTGCAGAACTAAGTTGAACTGGGGAGCACGGGACCCCTCACATTGCAGCATATTTTGTCCAGGTGTACACTTGCACCTCTTTTTGCTGTTACTCTATAACTCTGGGTCACAGATGTGTGGAGTGAATCAGATTACCCAAAAAGGGCTATTTTGCAATCCACAAAGTGGGATGGTTACTTGTATTGGTATTATTGCGATATGTGATCAAAGTATCATTTTATAGCCCCAAATGCAATCTGTGAGTGTTAGTCTAATGTATCAATGTACTTATTGTCTATGAATTATAATATTGTGAGCAGGTCCCTCTCACATATTTTATAGCTCACATTTAAATTGATGTTGTTACATTTATGCTGTCATTTAATAATAAATATTCTATCATGGTTTATAATTCATCTGCAGCATTAACATGAAAAATGAAATTAAATTTCATTAGTATGAAAAGATCATTATATTCTTTATTATATTTAATTAAATGCTTCAAGAGGCTTGTCAGGTTGTCAAAACAACAATAGATTTCCTACAGAGGATGGTTATAGTGAATAAGATTCACCAGGAAAATGATAAAACAGGGTTTTCAGTAAGATGTACTATATTTTCCAAGCCTTTGTTGTAATGGATCCAGATTATAACCTTTGTCAAACAAGTAGTTTCCAATTAGTGATTATTTCAATTCTGGGAATCCCCAAAACAGAATTTCCGACTTTAAGCCTTTGTAAAATATTACACATATTTGGACCAGATGCAGATTTACTAAGAAATTCCGTACATAGCCTCTACAATGGAGGATAACGTACAGAATTTCTGATTCACATTATTGCATATAGGAGAGCAGCACACTCCCCTACTACATGTGGATAGTGAATACGTGTCCTGGGGGCAACCTTAACCATAAGGGCTAAACTCATGCCTTACTATATGATTTTAATATAGAATAAATGAAAAGTGGTGACCAGGCGATTATCTAGGCAGGGAGAAAACCAAGTTATAAATAGAAAGATTTATTCAAAAGAAGACCATAGATTGAACAATGTATATCGAGACAGAAGAAACAATTGTAACTAAACACAATAACACTAGAAAAGTCTATGTAGTGTGCTGACAAAAAACACCTGACAGATCAGGTGTGAAATAGATTAAAGTAAGTCCTCACAAAACACACAAGCAGTAATATCGTAGTATGGGAGTCGACACTATCAATTCTCAATATCGTAGTATGGGAGTCGACACTATCAATTCTCAAAAAGTGTTCAGTAATATTTGCCCATCAGTATATATTTCATCCAGTAAGTCCCAAACAGAACAGAATAGGACTCTACGTGTGTCCACCTTAAGAAATAGGGAGCAAGGTACCTCTATTATGGGGGTTGTCCTTGATCATTCAGTGGCCATCAGCCACCGAATGATCTACACTTGCAGGACAAGCCCGTTTTCAAAGGTATCTCAGAGAATTGCAGATCACAGTAGCTGGCAGCTATAGGTGCGTTCTCTAGTATTGGAGCAGTTATCCTCCGTACAATGGAAGACAACCTCCATAATAGAGGTACTTTGCTCCCTATTTGTTTCCATTTATTCTCTGTTATATGAAAGTTTTGGGAATACCCTTTCTCCCCACCAGTGGCAGCTATTTTAGAAAGGAGGCAGCGCAATCCTTAATTTCTTCTTCTTTTTTTGGATTATGTATGATTGAAATGCCTAACGCTAGCCACCATGCATATCTTGTACGCATAGTGCATGGCCCTACCAATCAGAAGCTGTTTTCCGCGCTGAAAGCAGCGTCAGATGGCTGTATTTCACTGCGAAAGAATAGTAATTTAGTGCTGACTTATGTACATGGGCCTGATCCAGACCCCCGTCGCCTGGCGGTAATATGCCGGGCGTACGCGTAAGATCATCTAAAAAGACGATCTGCGCATGCGGGAAGATAGCTGCATAAACATCCGATCCTGGATCAGGCGTCCGTAGAGGGGGCGTCCCCCAGCATTACTACGCGGAAGTTATGGCAGGGGGGGGGGGGAGGGAGGGTAATGAGGCTGGGAGGGCGGCATTAACGTATTAACGCCACCATCCCAGCGTATTAACAGTCGCTTACGCCGGCTGAAGTTAGGGTAGCCTTCAGCCGGCGTAAGTGACTGTTTATACACTGGGGCAAGGGGGAGTGTCGAGGGAGGGAAACTCTCAGCGTACGGGAGGGAAGGGATGGCACGCTGAGCAGTAAACCGCTCAGCGTGCCATCGTAGGTCTGGATACGACCCATAGTGTGCATAAGTCAGCTTTTTACCTTAATTCTGGATCTGGCCCATTATTCAATGTTGAAAGAGAGATTTATTCCTAATGATTTACATGAATCATGATCGGTTTCCACAAATCATTATAAATGAAAAAAAAAGTGTTAATTGTAAAAAGTAGTAGATAATGATGGGAATCTAGAAATAAAAGCTGTAAATAATAATTAATTGGGTGTAACTGTGTGGGTTATATATATATAGACCCCAATGTACAGATCCAAAATCACACAATGTTAGGAGATCCACCCTCAATACTACACTGGTTTCTACATCATATCAGCCGTTTCTTAAGATGATTTTATTAGAACACAAAGGAATGTTGTAGAATAATTACTCTTCCTCAAGTGGACGTTGAAAGGGTCATTGTGTTTTTACTATACCTTCGAAATATGTCTCCTCTATTCTGTGCACACAGATTCCACAGCATTAGGTAGAAAATACTAGCAGGAAACAGAAGGCACATATTTGAAATAAATAAAGAAATTCATTCTAGCGCAGGCTAAATTGAAACCAGCAACTGGTGTCTGGAGCACATGAAAGCACATCCGTACATTAAAGCAAATATGCCTTTTTCAACTATTTACATTGGTAGTTGTTTCTGGGATTAAAGAAGAAAAAGACTGTTATACCACTTTCATTAAGGAATAGCTGTCCACAGGGAAGAAAGACATTTGTGTTAAAGTCAACAAAGAGAGCTTGATGCATTATTATTTTTTTATAAAGATAACTGTGATTCCTATTTATAGACGTACTTTGTAGAGGAAAAATGAGCAATCAGCATTCCCCCTTAGCATTCACCCTGCCATCGGGTCCATATGAAAGAAGTGGCACATACGTAATAGCTAAAATCTGGCATCTAGTAGAAAACATCTTTTTGCATCCATCATCATGACATATTTGCATTCCCTGCAACTTCACCTATTTGGCCGATGTAGTACAATGTTTTAACAGTCTGTACCGGCAAAAAGGGCTGCACTGGCTTATCCAGGGAATGGCACAGTGGGTGCTGGTACGGCAATGTCCCCTTTGCTCACCTTTCAGTCCTGCAGCATCTGAGCACTACAGAAGCGCTGCAGGGACAGGCTCCTGCAGCTTTGCTAAAGCTGGGTTTCCCGATTCCACCAGGTATACCATTTTGTCAGTACAAAATGTTGGAGAGTATTTGTATTATCAAGCCCTGCTCTCTAAACTAAATGCAGGCGGCTGGCACCACTCTACTAGGAGCTCTGTGTGTTTTCCGTACCCACAGAGGTCTAGCAGTCCGCACGTCACTCCCCTTTCTTCTGCGGTTATGGCAGCACTTACGCAGCAATATATCTACCTTAAGTGTCCTGGGCGGATCAGCGGTCTGTACGATCACTGATCCGTACAGAACACTTAAACCCAGCTCCTACTGTAAAATTTACATGGTGCCCACCACCCACTTTACGGAGCTCAGGTGGGCAGAGCGGATAGGCCGCCCTGTCTGACGGGTCTCCAGGCGTTCGGATCTAATTTCAGTATGCGCGGAGTACCATATTATAACATGTTGTATTTGGCATGCGCAGTGCCAGAAAATCATGTGACTTCTGCAAGCAGCTTGTGGAAGTCTTTTTCAATAACCATAAAAGATATCATTTTAGTCTTCACCAGGGTTCCAGCTACCTTGCATGTGCCATTTTACCTCGTTGCAGTATCTGTTTGCAATCTTTAAAAAACATTCTGATTTGTACATAGTCCTATTGCTCAAATGTAAGATTTACAGGTCTAAAAACCTATTCATACAGATTCTGTGTGATCTCCCATGAAAAGCCTTTAGACTTTAGTAAACATTTCATCCAATCCTTTAATACTTATTAATTTTTGTTGCAATGTTTATCATGTTCTCACAAGATTAATGCTGTTTTAAATGAATGTTTAACAAAGCACAATATCTCTCTAATCGCAGATTTCTTTTTCTTCTAAAGATTGCTTATAAAGCTCTGGGATGATACAGTTTGAACATAAAACAACAATCTTTCAGCGCCAAGGCTAAACCTGAGCTTCTGAAGTATAGAAGCAAGGAGAGCTGGATGTTCGCCAAACTGCTTATAATGCCTGATTCAACAATGATTCCTTTATTTACTTAAAACATAAATATTTTAATGAATGTTGAACCTGTGCTGAAAAATGTAGTTTGTTGTACCATGAAAAAGGAACGAGGAAAGACAAAGCAAATCAATCGACATAGAACTGCATTCCCCACAGATTGAGCGGACTTATAACTCAAAAATCAAATAGAGGGTGTTCTGTGTCTTATGTCCGTCATGTCTGTCACGTGTGGCCTCCAATGACTGCTAATTAGTTGAGCTGCCTTGAGAGGTGGAATGTCTTGGAGCTATTTACTGGGAATGGCTGACCTTAAGGAATAATGATGTATCCAGTCTAATGATTGGAAGTCAATGCAGTTACCAGCACACAATGGGGATAGTTACATTATTAATTATAATCTGTCATTATAATCAGGCGCACACAATGCAAATGGGGTAATATAAACATCCATGCATATTTTATTTTAAAAGCCTGTCCACCTTTCATGCCAGTGTAATGTCGTCACACCAGGGTCCAGGCAGGTGCAAAACACCATATCAGATGCTAACAGGTATATGTTGTGTACTTAGCCCAACTTGGAAATGAACAACACCTAACTGTTAGATAGTGTTTCTATATGAATAGATATGTTTTTTGACATATGCAGTGAAAGCAGAGCAGCAAGCACAGACTCACACCCCCAGCAACCAGCAATCAAGGTATCTATCTACCCCTCCTGAAACATCACTTTCTTCCAATGTAATCCTTGTCAGTGTGTTCTATACAACTTTACTGAGAGTTGACAGTGTGAGGGATACACAATTTGGTCCAAAGATGGGAATCAGCACAAAGTATTCAATTCTAACTTCCATTCACACTGCACTTGAGCATGGGAGGACATCCCCCTTGTATGCAGAGGTCCGACCCAAGGCACCTCCCTTAAGATTTCTGATGTGGTCACATGACTTGCCTTTGGAGACCTGGGGCCAGATTTACTAAGTTGTGGGAAATGAAAAATGGAGATGTTGCCCATAACGACCAGTCAGATTCTAGCTGTAATAGGAAAGTGAGAGCTAGAATCTGATTGGTTGCTATGGGCAACATCTCCACTTTTCCTTTCCCACAGCTTAGGAAATCTAGACATTGATGTAGAAAAAAAATTCTTGGATTATTGGATTGTACAGATACATTCCAATAGCGAAACTCCATCAAGTGCAAAACGCAAAAAGCAGTCAGAATATGCCCTTTGTGATGCCTTAACAAGCATTATTCAGTATAGTTCAGTGTTTACTGACTGGGGTATTTAAAATCTAACGATAAAATAAAATGCTGTTTATGTTGAGTGGGCATCATAACATGGAGAAAATATGAATAAGACACGGAATCCTCACATAAATAGGTAATAAATGGACGGGAAAATATTTGAAATGTGACCATGTCCAAGAGCAATACGTATCTAGACAGAGTGTAAAAGAAACCTCATTTTAAAACTACGTTTAAAACTACAAGTTGACTGTTCCTTATCAAAAATATCAAACTAAAAAGTCTATCAAAAATTGAAAGCGATGAACGAATGAGTGCATTAGTTCTACAGACATTAATGAGAATGTCAAATTATTGTATGCAGTAAAGGCATTTGTATACATATTCTTCCTTACTGTAGCACATAGATTATGTTATAGATTATGGTACATTTAAACAGAACAATAAGCTGATCTGTTTGCACTGTGTGATCATTGTCAGTCCTGTGGAAGAACTTCTGTGGTGGAACAAGCTGTGACACATCTGCCTTAAAGAGCAGATGTTTCCAGTATGAGCACAATACTAAGGGCAGCTAATGATAGTCTCAAATATGTATCTGTCATCAATACTGTTATATATTTTAAGTTGTTACCAGTTTAAAGTCATTTTAGGTTGTATCTCAGAGCATGTTTAGTGCACACAGGAAAAAAGACTTTTCCTCAAGTAAATGTATTTATTTATTAATAATAAAGGACCTGATTCAGACGTAAGAAAGAGCTTGAAATTACGAGAGGAAAGTTACACCTGGGCAAAAACCACGTGATTTGGTCACCATGGAAACGGGATTTCCCAGACTGGCCAAGGGTATAAATATACCCCAATGACAGCGGAGCTGTCATTAGCTTTGGGATGTCCTGCTTGCACGACATGAGTTGTGGCGGTGGCATAGGGTTTTTTTTTTTAAAGACCGCCCCCACGGATCAAAGCTTGGAAGATTGGATTCAATTCAAGATGGTAAGTACTTCTTTTTATTTATCATTTCAATGTCATGATTTTATTTATTTCATGCATTATATCATTAGCGTTATTAAATGTAGATTTTTTTATTATTGGGGGTATTCAATGTAATTATTCTTTTAATATTTAGGGTATTAAATGTTTTTTTATTTTATAATAACAGCGCTATAAAATGTAAAAAAAAATTATATGGGGTGCATTAAATGTAAAGTTTTTTTTTTTTTAAGAGCCGGCCCTATATTTTATTAGAGTTCTAATGGGGACATTGACACGCCGCTGTGGTCACAGGATAACAGGGCATGTTGGCGCTTGTGATTCTCCAAGCGCCAGCATGCTCTGGCATCCTTGGGCATACTGATGCTTGTAGCAGTACAAGCATCAGCATTCCCTGCCACATTAAAAATCCACCAAAAACCCGTGAAATTAATTGGAGATGTGAAAGGGTCTGACCCGGGAATTTCCCAGGTTTTTGTGCGCTTAAAGGTGACTTTTTTTCGACCCGGCATTTCTTCTCGGAAAAACCCGGGTTGAAAAATGGTGATGTAAAAGTTGTCTTAGTCTAGCTGCAGTCCTAAGGTATACTTTAGTGGAACTGTAAAGTCATATCTGTTCAGTAAGTAAGCATTGAGTAACATATCATCTAACCGTTTTATATGCTCTGGTAACCACAAGGTTCTCTAGCATTTAGTGGTTTGGATACTACAGTTATTTGGGCAGCTCACATATTTTCCATTGTTAAGAACATGTTATTTGTCAGAAATCCAGAACACATGCATTGAGCAGCACTACCTGTCAATGATTAACTGCTCTCAGATTATATATTGTTAGCCAGCCTCTCCCCACTAGCAGACAGGGTGCTTGGTTCCTTTACAAACCATACATAAGAGATTGCTTTGGATGAACTTTGTTCTGCCAAAAAGGAATTTTTATTGCACCGGGAACACAGATAGTGATTAATTGTACTTTTAATGCAATGTAATTACTTACCATTCAATAACAGAGCTTTCTGATAGTAATTATATGGTAGCACCTAAGGTGTATACTACAAACTGCAAATTTGAATACAGCTTTTTGAAAAATGATCTGTTGAAATGTGACATCAGGACTGGTTGGGACAAGAAAAATACTTTTTCTAGTCAGCAGAATTGCTTTCTCATTGGAGGTTTGCTTTTCAAAAGCACCCTGTCTGCTAAAAGTGGTTGGTGCTGCATCATGATATGGACACATGATCTTTCACATCATCTTTGAGTTTCCTACACATTTAATAGAGGCATAATAATAAATTGTCTTACCTCACTCAGTCTGCAGCATTCATCCATATATTCATCCAAACTGTCACTTGTTGGGCATCTTTTCAGTTGATGCAAATCCTGAATATCATTAAAAGTGTCTTTGAAAAAGTCATCAATGTCTTTGGTTTCCTCTTCCATTGTAGATGAAAGTTCTGTACTAAATAGAGTGGTGGTGGCAGGTTCGTTTTCATCACTGCATGGAGGCAAGTCTAGTTCTTGGCACTCAATAAAATCTTCAATAGTATTTTCCTGGTCTTCAACATCTTCTTTAACATGGTCATCATAGTCCTTTGAGTGTTCGATATCTGAAAGAAATGTATGGGTCTCCTCTTCAGTTGTACAGGTGTTTATTTCCATATGGCCTACTGTAGGTGAGGAAGATGCACTGAGGACACCTGAATCACAGGAAGAATCTCTGCTGTGCACCACAAAACTCTTCTCAGAACCTTTTGGAGTGGAGGGCGAGTTGGCTCCACTTGGCATCTCAACCCCTGAATCCTCAGACTCAAATTTGTATAATCTCTTCAGTTGCTGAAGCGTGTTAGATACTGCCAATTCCCCTTGATTATTTTCTTTACCTGGCACATCAGATGGACAATCTGAAGCTGCATCTGTGTGATCAAATCCATTTACATTTACACTGTGAGGGTCTAATGTGTCATTTTCATAATCATTTTCTAGTTTCTTCATATGAGTCAAAATGACCTCTCCGTCAGCTGAGGCACTTTTCTTTCCTGTCAAGAGGCACAGAAAAATGAGAAATAAATTAAAATAGACTTCACACAGGAACATAAACTAAAGATACTAACATTTGTAGCTTTCTCATGGCTACTGCTGTTATTAAGTAATATATCAAAAAGATTTAGATGCATTTACTGATACTGACTGAGACAGTTGTGTTTTTTTTAATCATTTATATTGTCTTCTTGTATGTATTGTTTCATTATAATTAATATAATAAACATAAAACAACTGCATATTTACAAAAATAAAGAAAAATCTCCTCTGTTAGGCAGTTATATCATCCTTAACCAATTGCAGGACTCCAGGAGGAAGCCTACAGAAACCTGACTGATGATCTACTTGCAACTGCACTGACACACTAAGATTTTTACCCCTCTGCCTTGTCTTCATCACTTCTCCCCTTTTCTTTCTACTGGATATCTCTCCCCTTTATTATCTGCTCCTGCACTCATATCCTGCTTCTTTATTTTCCCTAGATACTGTTATGCTAATTTTGTACTGTACTTTATTTCTGCATTGTACTCATATTGTATTTCCTATTTTACACATTTTCTGTCTGTTACATATTGTATTGCAAATGTAATTATTGTCTTTTCTAATGCCTCTGTATGGTGCTGCAGATACATTGTGGCACCTTCTAAATAAACATTAATAATAATAATAATAATAATAATATAGTGGCATACCCCTTTCTGCTATCGCTCATCACATGAATGCAGTCACAGATATGTGCAGTGCAAAAAAACCTGTTTTTACACTTACAAAAAAAAAGTTTAAGCCACCACTTTGGATAAGGTTCAATATACTCATGTAAGACTAATTTAACAGAATCCCAGTTTTCTGGTTTGCTTGCTTACTTTTTTTTCTTTCAGAACATCCATTGAAACAATGTGATAAATAATCTTGTATAAAATGGAATGTGCCAGGCATTCCTTTGTAGATTGATGGTGATTCTCTGCATAGATTCAAGGCAATCCCACATTCACCTGCTGACAAAGCTCAATAATCCCTGTGTAATATTCACAAGCAGCTCCTACACAGCTAAACTTGTTTTTCTATTTGTATTTGTAGTAGGACCGGTAATACCAAATGAACTAACCTAATTATGAAAATAATATATAGGACAGGATAATATACTAAATGAGTCTGTATTTCAATGGCAAATACAATATATTAGCACAGGATTGAGGAAGCTGATATCCTTCAGGAGCCCTTAAACCATCCAAAGGGCCACACTTCTAAGAAGTTCAAACAATACACTACATCAAAGAGACACCAATATGTAATACTATACCCTCAAGTATCCTAACCAAGTGTTGCAAGTTATAGGTAACTTTTTGTGGTGCTCAGGGACACCACTGTGATTAGTTGGGCTACGGAGAAGGCCAGTTTGCTAATGTCCTATGGCCAAAACTGACAAGTAGTGAGAAAAAACTTTGGCAACACCTCGGGTTGTGGTGGCCGTTTAATTCCCATCTCCTGAATGTGACTGACATTATTAGGGAATTTCAAAAAGAGCCGCAATTCAAGAGACAGAATGTCACACTCTCATTCAGAAACTCATTCTCAGACACATTAAAAAATCATTGAACAAAATTAAAGCTGTATTAGGCAAAACCAAATGAGCCAGGTACATGCTATAAAATTTCAGGTCGATCAGATGATAATAGTGGGTAATGCCAACAAAATGGTTCAGAAACACAGCTGACCAGTAATAGTATTGGTCAGGTTATGGAGGTGATCTGACCAATGCTGTGCTGATCCTGTGTGGATTGCAAAATGGGGACACAATTCTACCTTGTTATCAGACCACTTTGTCCAGTGCTAGTGTATACCAAACCTAACATACAATTGTCTAAGACTGAGCTGCATTTAACCCCCCCCCCCCCTAAAAAAAACAAAAAGATTCAAATGAAAAACAAAAGTAAAAATTAACAACAAAAAAACTTAGAGCCATAATGCATTACTGAACATAAAAAAATGGTAGGTCTAGCTTTTGTATTGAATTTCTAACATGTGTGCTGAATGCGCTTTATTCATTCATCCCAGAGGTTTTCCTTTATCTCTTTACAGTTACACTTATATGTTGAACTTGGCAGACTGAGGAAATCCATTAGCTTAGAAATGCAAGTTCCTAACATGGCTTATAACGACACAATTTCTTGGACTTGGATATCATATGACATCTATTATTATAATGCGGAATAGATGAAATGTCATTATTTTATTCTGAGCTGTGCAGATATTACATACAAGTAAAAACAGGCAGAAAAAGTAAAAAAAAAAGGTAAGTGAAGAAAAGTAAGAAAAGGCTGAACTTGTGAACTGTGAGGTTGTCAGACTTGCTGCAGATAGGGATAAGTTAATGTCACTGAGACACACAAATTCCATAATTATACAGACTTGTTGGGATGTTTCCTCAGCAGGTGTTCAGTTCATGTGCCCCTGCACGTCCCAAAATAATTACAGCTGTACAATGCTGAAAACCATCCCTGTCTTACCACAGTCTGCTGAAACTGGGACTACCATGTACGCTTGTAAATCCAAAGATTATGGTTCAGATTCACAGTTACCAAGTTTTCGTCTTACATACGTTGTTTTAAGAATTGAGCTACTATTTAAGCTATCTTCGTACCGTTTCTGTACGTAGATTGTGTAAGTGCGGTCTTTAGACCGTGCTTGCGCAATCTGCATACGGAAATGGTACATGGATAGCGTAAATAAGCTACTACGCATGTTTGGTAGCTCAATTCTTAAAACAACGTAGTTACGGACAGCGCATGAGTAAGATCGGGTGTTTAGCCAATCTGCGCATGCGCCGGGCTGATGTTGCCGTGGCGTGGTTAATGTGTTTCTCTATTCAGGATAGGGCGTCTGTAACTGCAGCGTAGTTACGGATGAAATGGCGTTCCTAGGTTACGGACGTCGGAACTACGATGCAGTTAGGGAAGGTAGACGGGGGGAGAGGCAGGGAAATGAGGCAGGGAGGACAGGGTTACTTCGTTACGCTTAGGTCCGGGCGTAATTACACTCTTATTGCGGCGGCTGAAGTTAGGGTGGCCTTCAGCTGGAGTAACAGAGTGTAATTATGCCCGGTCAGGGGGAGTGCATAGATGTTACGTTGTTCGTTAGTACGCTCAGCGCAACATCATAGGTCTGGATCAGGCCCATCTTTCCTAGTGTTACTAAATAAACATATTGGGTATTTATAATAAGATAAGTTGCACATTATTCTTTGTGGGTGCCTAGTTCACAGCCACACGTGCTTGTATATGTGCTTCTGTGTGTGCCAGTTTCATTACACATGACACACTATGTATCCAATTTGGGGAGCTTCAAGGATGATTTGGAATAAAAGGAAGTACACACTGATTATCCAAGAAGAAAGTGGTCATTGTTCCCTTGCAGAAGAAATGTCATTCTTACACCTACATCTGTACACAATTACTCTATTGTGTACCCTTCTGTAAAATGCCTGTACCTGTTCATCCAGCTACAACAAAAAGGCAACAAAAATAGACCGACAGCCCAGTTGCTGCATTTTAGAGCTTAAACAAACACGACCACTCAGGCAAGTCGTTATATAATACCATGAAACCGTGAAGAAACGCGCCTGGATGCATCCAAGGCTAGCAGGCGAATTGCTAATATCAGCACATGACTAAGTTAAAAAGGTAGTTTCGTTGGGTAAATTATTTTCAGCATAATTGATGAACAAGAAAGTTTGTAATTATTTGCAATATAATAAAGACTGGGAATTATGCAAATTATCAGAGGGAAACCTATGATAAACTCAAAGAACACGAACAGGAGAAGCTAATTGCAGTTTGAAAACACTTGAAGAATCAATCAAATATATACTTCTATTTATAGTAAAGAGGGATATACATAAACAAAGTGTCGTTTAGTTTACCAGACCAGTAAGCACACAATGTATTATTAAATACCAGGGGTCAGAACAGGCAGCTGAATCAAATGAGTAATTGAGTAAACAAATAAGGAAAAAAAACATGTTTTTAGGGGAGAGGAAAAACAGTTGGAGGGGTGTGAGGGACATCTACCAATCACAGTTCCTGGGTCCAGCGGAATCATTTCTTAAAGAAAGTAAAACCAATGGGATGATCGAAATTGTCGTGGTGGTCTGGAAGGGGCTTATAAGAGATCATTTGAGGTATTTCAGTTATATGCCTATAGTCATCCTTGTTGATTCATTATCCAGAAAATACTTTAAAAAAAGGCAATTTCCTATATATGTGAGATGCTAAAAAAACTACAGTGCTGGATTTTCACAATGAAAAATCTTACAAAGCACAAACATATATAAAAAGAGCATTCCTTTGGATTATATCGGAAAAACCTCAATAAAAGTCTAAAAAAAATAAAAAGCATATGAGCAGCGCCATATCTACAAGAATGTACAAGTGGCGCATGTCTAGGGCACGGAGCTGGAGGGAGGTGCATGTCTAATGGCTCTGATACAAGGTTGACAAAAGCGGGTAAAGACTTGCAGGACCCTGCACATGAGAGCTTATACAGGAAGGGGATGTGATGGCATATACACATAGAAGGTCTCATATTCTTTGTTTTACACACTGAACAGGTCATTTGTGATCAATATCCTCACTTTGTGTGTTTCACAGTTCAGTGAAGCAGGTGAAGGAAGCAATCACTGCAATCGACGCGTTCTGCCTGAGATGTCACTAAACAATCCAAAAGATTCACTCTTAGTATCGCTGCTACACCCCTCTACAGTAGCGTAACTACAGTGGCTGCAGCTGCTACAGTATCTGGATGAGATGTGGGTCTGTGACAGCTCCCCTCCCAGCACCCTCAAAAGACTCTGTCAGTCATGGGGTGGGGGAAAGGCAGATAACATTGATAAGCTGTCAGCTGCTGGAAAGTTATTTATAAACAGTGCTCAGCTCTCATAGACTGAAAGCTGCCCACAAAGCAAAGCAGGAGCTCAACCTAGACTTCCTGCCCCACCACAGACAGGTATGTGCCAATCCCTATTTCCCCAACCGTAACCCTTATGCTAATTCTTACCCTTACCCTCTCCTTCCATTACCCTAACTCTAACCCTCCCTTCCCTGCAGTCTGACCCTAAGTCTCTGCTTCTTCGATCTATCCCCTCTCCGCAGATAAACACTAAGTCCCCCCTTCTAGGCTTCATCCCCTCCCCACAGCCTAATCCTAAATTTCCTCTTCTCCTATCATCGCCTCCCCACAGTCTAACCCTTAGTTTCCCCTTCTTCCATCCATCCCTTCCCCACAGCCTAACCCTAAGTTTCCCCTTCTCCCATCCATCCCTTCCCGCAGCTAAGACTACCCTGCTTATTTATATCCCCTTTCCTGCTTTGGGAACCTTCGGGTCCTGCGGTAGTTCTGCAGTGTAAATTTCTAGTTAGTGACATCTTTAAAATAAACACAGCCAACAATTACCTGTCGGCTGTGTGTACTTTGAAAATGGCATTTTTGCAGCGGCACATGCAACCCACTGTTAGGGACAGTCACAGTCAGGACCAAGGTGGTTTAATATCAGCATCCTGGTCTAAAGAGTTGCAGCAGCTGGAATTTTATACATCGCTAATTGTACATAAATAAAACAATGACATAAAAATACATTTAAACTTTTATTCTCAGACTCAGTTGATCCATTAAGAAGCAACCCTCCACCTCCCAAAAACAAACCCTGAAATCCTGACATATAAGAGGTAGCACAGTTAGCTCAGTGAGGGACAAAACTCTTTGCTAACCTTATACTATACTGACAATTACACTATAAAGAAGTCTGCGATATGTAAAATGTTGCATTGTCTTTCCTTGTAGAAAGATTTTAGCTTTGTGAAAGTGTAAAGCACAGAGAGAAGGTTCCACTCTGGGTGCAGAGTAACAGTATTGCTGTCAGCA
>WWET01000708.1:109925-142080 GCA_011038615.1 Limnodynastes dumerilii
CTAATTGTGTATAGTAGAGTAGAGAGATTTAAATGAATCAAATAGAATTACACCAGACAACAGATAAGTGCTACTATTAAGTTGGCCATACACTAGGGCGACTATCGGTCCCAGCAGGGAGTGAGCCGATAAACGGGACACTTTCCCGCTAGTGAAATGTCCCATTATCGGCACCATATACCTCCTCTGCTGGGACCGATAATCCTAGCAGAAGAGGGGAGGGGGAAAGCACTCTCTGTTGCGGCTGCTGCTTTATATCTATGTACAAAGCTGCAATGACAGCTTTGCAGGTATACTTTAAAGCTGTCAGAGCAGCATAGTACATAGATATACAGCAGGTAGTAATACAGCTAAGAATCAGCCGAAGCCGCGCTTCACACAGCGCGTTTTCAGCTGATCCCTGTCTGTACTACTCCTGCAATAGCCGCTGCTGTATATCTATGTACTATGCTGCTCTGACAGCTGTAAAGTACACCTTCAAAGCTGTCAGTGCAGCTTTGTACATAGATATAAAGCAGCAGCAGCTCTGAACAATAGGGAGCAATCAGCTTGCTGATTGGCTCCCTTAAAATATCAGGAGCTTTCTCCCGATTTAAATCAAACATGTCGAAAGATCAAATAATCGCACCAGAGCGTTTCTGGAGAGTTTATTTGACGTTTCAAAAATGTATCTGTACCATACACTAGAGCGATTATTTTCCCGATCACCCAATAATTGGGAGATCGGACCAATAATCGTCTAGTGTATGGCCAGCTTAACATGTTGCCAGATAATCACCCGAAACAGTGCACAGAAGATCAGTGTCTTTTTGAATCCAGCCCATAGTTTGCTATCGCTAAGAGCTTTGCTGATCCAGTACAGAGGCACATGGAGTTCAGATATTCTGCCTCTAGATATACTCTTTGTACTAGTGACTTATGTTCTGTAAACTAATGAATAATTCTGGTGTTAGTGCAGTCTTGACCTGATGTGCGGTTGCATAAAGACCCGTGGTAGGCTATATAGAATCATGTTCCTACCTGGAACTTGGTGGGATCATCTGGAAGAGATAAGATGCAAGTCAGGAGCCTTTAGTTTATTCTATCCCATGCAGCAGCAGCAGTCACTGGCTGCTTCTCTTTCGGAGCACCACTTTTGAACATGTTTGAGAAGGTTTAAGGGTGTTGTGTTAACATATAACCGCACTACAGGGTTTTGGAAGTCACTTAGAAACTGGTATACAGCAGCATCTCAGATCCCCCTCCCTCTATAAGAGCAGTAGAGCCTCAAACACCCACTCTCCAGTATTTATTTTATAAGCAAAAACATGATATTTAATTCTGAGTCTATCTGCATATGTAAGCATAACATAAGAAAGTCATCTAAAGGACATCAGTTAAGCTAAGAGTTAGCCTTTGTCACAATGCAGAAGCAGCAAGTCATTTCACGTGTGCAGAAAAGCACACATACACATGCACACGCACTTTAAAAGTGTATGGAAATGTATGGAACTCAATTCTTCCTTTAATGCACACAAAATATTTCTGGCCCCAGCCACGACTGCAATGTATAATAAATCCATCAGCATTTTTAATGGTTGGTCATATTTTTATTTTATAGCAAAAACTTTAACTGTTGTTCAATCTGTTCACAACATTTTTCAGCCTGGCCAATCATAATATTGCTTTACAACGTTTGCTGACTTTTGATATGAGGTGAAGGAATTCCGTTAGAGGGTATACATAGGGGACCATTAATTACAGGATTCATTAGCCGGAGGGACACAGATGAAGATGGAGAACCTTGTGGAATCCAGCCTAGCAAGCAGAAGTACCGGACCACCGATGGAACCTCTCAACATCGAAGATGACTGAGCTTTGACTATTGTGATTATTAATATTTTTTACAATATAACCAGAAAAACAGTAATAATTATAAAGATTGCTAGTAACCATTATTGTTTATTTTGGCAACGGGGGACATTGTAATTACATGTATGTGTCAGAAAATGCCATTAACACTTAGCATGTTGCCACTTGGTTCTAAAAGGCATAGCATACATGGCTTTTGTACTATATGCGGTAGCATGCTAAGGGTTTTTTTTTGTGTTAAAGGCATTTAAATTTTTTTTAGCATATTATGTTAAAGCTTAATCGCATAAAATTTACCTTTAAAAAATGGCCACACACTGATGTAGTTTAAAAATCAATAGAGAAAATCTGCCGACTTTACAGAAACGTCCATTACTAGGACCTTGCAGTTATCAGCCTTGTCAATATACTTGCTTTTATTTATTCATTATTATTTTTATGAATTCTTATAAAGTGTTATGTGAATTAAGCAGTTACCACTTTTTATCTGCCATTAATTATTATTATTGTATACTGGATTTATCATGTCTGTGTATGGAATACTATGAGATTCTAAGTCCTCATCCTGCCTCTCCCCAATACATCAAAGACTGCGACCATCATTGTTTTCTTCCTATTATTCAATTTGCCACTGCCGTGCTTGTCATCAATGGACTTTTAGGAGTCAGCCCCTTCAACGTGAGCCATCATTCAGCTTAAGAAAGCATCGCTGATGCCTCTCCGACTGCAGACTTCATCTTCCACAAAACCTGAACTTCCCCATTCAGCCTTGATATAAAGACTGAAGTCTCCCCTTTATTATTCCCTCCCCTGTTTTATGTGATACCCCTGGATTCCTCTTTTATTTTCTTATTACTAGAGTATTCTTGATATTATGTTTTGTTACTTTTTGGTTTGTTACACCCTTTTATGTATTACTAATAAAATAGATTTTTTAATATGTTATACCTTTTTCCCCTTGCTTATATCGAGGTATCCATTGGAAAACGTGGGAGATAAAGGGACAGAGTTTTCAGATTAATAGGGGCTACTCTGCTGTATTTATGGACGTGTTTTGAACTCTCATGAACTTATACTAATATTGGACGACTTGTTATTAATTGAACCTTTTTATAATCTTTGTACTAACCTCTGGATTCCCATCATTTATTCATATATTTTATTGCTGTGGACGCTTTTCCCCTCTCTTTCCCGCCATTTCTTATTCATTTTTACAGTTTATTTACCTTTTTTCGATTATTCTAATTTTTATTTATATATATTTATTTTATTTATTTATTTACTCATATATGTTCTTGATCACTTTTGCCATTCTTTGCAGTTGTCTATGTCAATTTATTTTTTTATTTATTTTTCTTATTCTATATAATGATATTGGGCCGTATGCAGAGCTCCGGCCGCATTGCATTTGCGGCCGGAGTTGTCAGAAAAGTGCTACTGCGCATGCACAGTAATTTTATAACGTAATCTATGTTACTTCTTGCAACGTAGATTGCGTATACGCGGTCTTAAAGGTGTAATTTTCATACAATAACCATATAAATGCTATACTGTTACTAAATGTATCAGCTGAAAATGTAGATACAGTACAATGCAGACGGTGAGCCACAATGAAAAGCTCTGAAATTAATGCAGGCAAACAAGGTAGCTAAAAAACGAAACACTGTCACAGACCATCTGCACAACCATAAATGAATATGGCTGAACTATGTCCCAGATGTCCGTTCTGATGGCTGTGATAAAAGGAGAGCACTTCGGCACTTACAGTTCTGTCATGCAATGTAGTCTGGTGCTGTAGCGATGTATTTCATGCGTCCAGCCTTGTGCAAAAAGAAGTGGTGCTCCTTGCCGTGTAGCGGTGTTAATTCCTCTGATGCGGTGGGTGCAGGCTGTCCGTTAAAGCCTCGCTCCCGTGCTGTGCCTCCAGTGGTGGATTTGAACCTAGGGGCCCGGGTTCCCGCCGTGCAGAGGGATGTAGATGAAAAAGAAAGCCACAGATAGTGTAGTATCGTTATGTTAAGGCAAAAAAATTTATTGATACATAGGATACTCACAATATGTAATTGACAAAGACCGTTAAGTTATTGTCAGAATGGGCATTGATGATTTTCCAGATCATCAAACTGTTCTTTGTATAGAAGTAGTCAGTGGTAATACTGATAAAATGTTCAGATCCTGATGTAGCACTATGCCAACGCGTTTCGGACTGAAAAGTCCTTTCTCAAGGCTAATAGTGATGTGAGTGCCACATAGGGGTTATATAGGCTCTATTTGGGATTCCAGAGTCCTTATTGGTTAACAGTAATTTCATCTAAAAAATGCGTTCATTCAAGTGCAAATTGTTTGTAAATATGCAGAATAATACATAAATATTCAAATACATAAATAGATACATAAATAAATACATATAAAAACTGCAATAAGTAAGATAAAAGTGCATAAAAATAATTAAAATAAATTCTCATAAAAAGGAATGCTTTTAAAACTGCACTGAGGCCTTTAAATGAATGAAATAAAACCAACATCCAATAATAAAAGTGGTATATAATTATAAACTCTTTATAAAAACCATTTTATTTCAAAATCCATATTTAATCCGTTTGGATGCAGTGTATCCATCTTGTAAATCCACTGCATCTCCTTTCTTGCTAAGGTATCAGTGCCATCATTGTATCTCCACCTAGGGTTTACTTTTTCTATACCAATAACATTACGTATAAAAACGGGGGAACAATTATGATGAATTTTAAAATGGGAAGAAAGGCTGTGGTTCATGAAGCCTTTTTTAATATTGTTTAAATGTTCCGCCCATCTAGTTTTCAGTGGGCGGCTAGTTCTACCCACATATTGATATCCGCATTGACACTCAATAAGGTAAATGACATTTTTTGAATGACAAGTGATGAATTGATGGATTTTAAAGGTTTTTTTATTGTAGGTGGAGCAAAACTCCTGTGTTTTAGATACTTGTGATGTATGTATGCGGCACATATTACACAGGCCGCATCTATGAAACCCTTTAGTGAGGATGTTGGATTTTTTTTCCATTGTATTATAGGCACTGTGTGTTAGTGCTGTGGCCAGATTATTAGCCCTAGTGTAAATGAATGTTGGTTGTTTTGTAATAGCATCCTTTAAAAAGGGATCCTGAATTAAAATGTGCCAATTTTTCTTAATTATTTTTTCTAACATTTTATGTTGGTTATTAAACTTTGAAATGAAGGACATTTGATGTATAGTTGTTTGTTTGTTCTTATTCTTTTGTTTTTTTGTTTTTGATACTAAGAGGTCCTCTCTGTTGATTTTAGACACATTTTCTATCACTGCATTAATTCTTTTTTCATCATATCCTTTTTCCACAAAGTGTTGTTTCATAACATCTGCCTGTTTAATATAGTCGGATATATGACTACAATTCCTCCTTATGCGCTGGAATTGGCTCTTCGGGACTCCTTCTAACCAGGTTTTATGATGACAACTACTTCTGCATATGTATGAATTAGAGTCTGTTGGTTTCATATAGTTCCTCACTCGTAAGAAACCTTCTTCTGCAAAAATAGTAAGATCCAGAAACTCAACTGATGTCTGACTAATATTGAATTTCAGACTGATATTTAAATTATTAATATTTAAAGATTCACAGAAGGTTTCCAGGTCCTCTTTAGGACCTTCCCATACAAAGATCAAATCATCGATGTATCCTCTGCTTTTCACTTCTTTGTTTTTTATGTGGCTGCTATTTTAATTTTAATATTAAATTACTCATTTACTGATTGCATTGTGTTTTCTCTTCACTCTCTATATCGGTATTTACCCTGGGGAGTTGTTACCAGAGGGCATCTAGCATATATACTTGAGGGGTCCTTTTGTAGAAAATCTGAAGTCTTTATTCATCTGGGAACCTGTGCTAACTACACTGGGACATTATTGGACCTTTGGGCAGCGCTGCAGCAATTCATAATATATACTTTTTTGTTACTTTGTTGTGGTGTTTGGTGTGACATTGTATTGAATTGTAGCAGCTGCAGCCTTTCATCAGCACTAGGTGGAGTGTGTTTATTTATTTCAAATTGTTACATACACAGACTAGGGTTAGTTTATTCATATACTGTATATATATTTATATATTGGGCGGCTGCATTCTATTGCGGAAGTATAGGTACTGCGCATGCACAGTACCTATTCAGAGCTGACGTACGTATGTGACGTATGTAATTCGGCTTTTTTTCTTTATTCTGAATCTGGCCCAATGAAGGAAACACATTTGTATTCACCATTATTTGTTTTTCTTTGATTTTAGTATATAACAAGGTCCTGACTACCTGCATTGCTGTCACAAAACATGATACATACCGCATCCGCAGGTGTCATCTGACAGGGTTCTAGGTCCACCCAGGCTCTGGACTGCACCTCTTCAGGTCTCTATCTCTATGTACCCTGAGCTCTCCACTGCACTCAGTCGTATCTCAGCTCCAGGATGCTGGCATCTGTACGCATTTCAGCACCATCCATGAGAAAGGCCATTTTGGATAAAATCGCCTGATCTCCATGCTCCAATCACATAATACACAAGTTGGTCATATGCTCCAGTCACCCAGTAGGGGAAAGGAGCGTTCTATTTCTGGCACAGTCCCATCTGTAGCAGTACAACAAGTACTCTGCCTTTGTTCCTGATGCCTGTGTCTCCTTGTTAAAAAACAGATATGCAGCTCTATATGCTTCAGCCAAGTGCAATCTCTATTGCAGCTCTGGATGCTTAGGCCAAGTGCCATTTCCCTTGCTGTCGCAACCTGCCGGTCTCGATAGCGCCGCATCCGACACCTATGGCAGCGGGGGAAAGCAGACGGAGGGTAGCGCTTCTCTGGCTTGGCGCCCCCCTTCCGGGGCGCTTATCCCACTTAAAGTGCTCCGCCGGCCCTGACTACGCATGCAGAGTCGCAAAATTAGGCACATATGTAAAAAATGACGGTGTTGTGAATCCAGCCGGCTGATATTAGTTTCCCTCAATGTAGAATGAAATTCAAATGTTTGATAGTTGGATCAGTTGACAGTTTTGGCAGCTCTTTTTCCGTAGTGGATGATTACCACTCTACTCACTACATATAGTTTAGCCGAAATCCTTATAAAAGTTGAAGGAAAACACCTGAGAAATATGTCTGTGTTTATGTCAAAATAACAAAACATAAGTTATCATTGATGTACATAATATCTAGACGCGATCTATGTAGCAGGACACTTCACCTATTTCCTTATTTTATCTAAACTACAGGCTGAATATTTTTCCTGGAAACCTTAAATCTATGACTGAGCATGACAAGCTGGTGTATAGTGTAAATCCTAGGCGATAATATCTGTTTTCAACTCTACTGGAAATTCTACTCTCAACAGTGAGAAAACGTTTTTATGGTTTAGTATTTACAGTTAACCTCTAAGAACATTTTCAAATAGTGTTAAATAATCATCTAGAGAATGACATAAAATGATCAGTGGTTTTCTGGAAGGACATATGCCCTGATTCAGAGTTTGAAAATAAGAGAGGAAAGTTACACCTGCTGGAATAACTATGTTAATTAGGGGAAACAGGAAACAAGAATGGGATATTAAAAGGGGTGCACTCACTTCCCACAAATATAAGGACAGTTTTATATCAAAATAAAAGAAATTAGTTTATTGGAACATTTGCAAGGGTGCACCCCAGAGGGAGAAGATATCAAAGTTAAGTAAGAGAATAAATTATAAAGGGGCAAACATGGAGGCTGGACAAATAATAGAGGCAGACATAGAGGCTGGACATATAGTAAAGGGGCAGACATATGGAGGCTGAACATATAATAAAGAGGAAGACATGGATGCTGGACAAATAATAGAGGCAGACATAGAGGCTGGACAAATAATGAGGGGCAGATATGGAGGCTGGACCAATAATAAGGGGCAGACATGGAGGCTGGACAAACAATAAAGAGGCAGACATGAAGGCTGGACATATAGGCATGGGGGAGACATATGGAGGCTGGACATAATAATAATAAGGGGTAGACATGGAGGCTGGATAAATAAACAGGGTAAGACATATGGAGGCTGGCAGGGCCAGCGGAACCCGGTAAGCAGGGTAAGCGTGGCAGGAGGGCGTCAAGCCAGAGAGGCACTTCCCTCCCGCCACAATCTCCCGCTGCCGCTGGTCCCATCGGCAGGGAAAAAAAAAGTACTTACTTATATTTCGGAGCCGGCGTTCTTCCGTCCAGACTCCTCCCTGCTCCCTTCTCACTCACTAAACGTCGGGCGTGACATCATCACACACAACGTTTAGTGATTAGTGAGGAGCAAGCAGAGAGGAGCCAGGACGAAAGAAGGAGAACGCCGGCGCCGCAATATAAGTAAGTCAATTTTTTTTTTCCTGGCATGGTGATGTTTATTAAAGGGGGCACACCGGATATTGGGTTCTGGATACACATGATGGGGGATAATAGGTGCTGGATACACATGATGGGGATACTGGGTGCTGGATACACATGATGGGGGATACTGGATGCTGGATACACATGATGGAGATACTGAGTGCTGGATACACATGATGGGGATACTGGGTGCTAGATACACGTGATGGGGATACTGGGTGATAGAGAGACATGATGGGGATACTGGGTGCTGAATACACATGATGGGGGATACCGGGAGGTGGAGAGACATTATAGGGGATACTAGGTGCTGGAGATACATGATGGGGGATACCGGGAGGTGGATACACATGATGGGGGATACTAGGTTCTGGAGAGACATGATGGGGTACTCTGGGTGCTGGATACACATGATGGGGGTATTGGGTGCTAAATACACATGATGGCGGATGCTGGGTGCTGGATACACATGATGGCGATACTGGGTGCTGGAGAGACAGGATGGGGGATATATATATGTAGAGTGACGACTAGGACACTATTGTATAGTGGTGACTATGATTTTCTTTTTTTTTACTGTGGTTACAATTGTGTTGTATGATGATGCTTACTATAATCTAGGATGGTCATTGGTGTTAATTTCAAATTGTTAAACAAAAGGGTGCAAAATTAAAGTTCGCAGGGGGGCGCCGAACACCCTAGCACCGGTCCTGGAGGCTGGACAAATAATAAGGGGCAGACACATGGATGAACCAGGTTTTGGTTCCTTGTGTGCAGGTGCCATGTCCTACTGGAAAATGAGGTCACAATCTCCATAAAGCTTGTCTGCTGAAGGAAGCATGAAGTGCTCTAAAATGTCCTGGTAGATGGCTGTGTTGACTCTGGACCCAAATCAACACAGACTGTGGAAACTTCACACTGGACTTCAAGCATCTTGGATTGTGTGCCTCTACATTCTTCCTCCAGACTCTGGGACCTTGGTTTCCACATCAGAAAAGAGGACTTTGGACCACTGAGCAACAGATGAGTTCTTTCTTTTAGCCCAGGTAAGACGCTTCTGACGTTGGGGTAGATCCAGAACTCTGCTTGCAATACGTTAACTCACGTAGCGTATTTACGCGTGCGTACCTTCTATACACTCCCCTTGGCACACCCCTTGAATGTACGTATTTTGTCCGAGATCCGCTTTCCAAACCCTACCTTAACTTTTGCCCACGTAACCGATGTCATCCGCTCACATACATATGAGCAACACGTATTTACGCAGCTAAGCACGCCCATACTGTACACTTTAAATACAAACCCCCACCTACATAGCGTATTTTAGACTCACGTAAAATTGGTATGCCCACACATAAGGATTTACGCAACACATACGTGAATGGCCCATACGTTCACATTTACGCTACTTTACGGAGCATATTTTCTATGGTGCGCATGCGCGGTGCTTACCAAAACATGATTTTACGTCTCCGCCACGTGTAAATTCGCTCACATCTGGCCCGTTGTTTGTTGTTCAGGAGCGGCTTGACAAGAGGAATACGACATTTAAAGCCCATGTCCAGGATCCGTCTGTGTGTGGTAGCTCTTGATGCACTAACTCCAGCTTCAGTCCACTCCTTGTGCAGCTCCCCCATGGCCCTTTCCTGACAATTATCTCCAGGCTGCGGTCATCCCTGCTGCTTGTGCACCTTTTTCTTCCAAACTTTGCCCTTCCACTTAACTTTCTATTATTGTGCTTTGATACAGCACTTTGAGAACATCCAACTTCTTTGGCAATTTCCTTTTAAAGCTTTCCCTCCTTGTGGAGGATGTCAATGATGGTTTTCTGCACAACAGTCAGGTCAGCATTCTTCCCCATGATTGTGAATTCTACTGATCCAGACTGAGAGACCATTTAAAGGCTCAGGAACCCTTTGCAGGTGTTTGGAATTCATTTGCTGATTAGAGTGTGACACTTTGGGCCTGATCCAGAGCTACGATGTTACACTGAGCGCTGTTGCGCTCAGCGTAACATCGCTGCTCTGGCCCGACACTCCCCCTTATAGGAGCGTATTATCTCTCCCTTACACCGGCTGAAGGCTACCCTAACTTCAGCCGGCGTAAGGGAGAGTTGATACGCTGGGACGGCGGCGTTAGTACGTTAACGCCGCCCTCCCAGCCTCATTACCCTCCCTCCCCCCGCCCCCCTACACTAACTTCAGCGTAGGGACGCTGGGGGACGTCCACTCCGGCGTCCCTACGGCGCTACTATGGACGCCCGATCTACGATCGGGCGTTTCCATAGTGACGCCGGGAAACATCTGCCCGGCGCATGCGCATTACGCAGTCGCTAGTACGGCGGCCGTAGCTCTGGATCAGGCCCTTTGAGTCTACAAAATTGAACTTTCGCACATTATTCTAATTTTGTGAGATTTTGATTTTGGGGTTTTCATAAGCTGTAAGCCATAATCATCAAATTTAAAACAACAAAGGCTTGAAATAACTCACTTCGCATGTAATGAGTCTATATAACATATTACTTTCACCTTTTAAGTTGAATTTCTGAAATAAATTAACTTTTGCACGATATTATAATTTTTCAAGTTTCACCTGTAGACTCCTACACAGTTTGGGCCTGATCCAGACTTCCGCCGGATGCGTAAGATCGGCATTTCTCCGTAGTTAGGGAAACCTGTTCCTTAGGATCAGGCGTCCCTAACTGTTGCATTGTTATGGCGAGGGGGGCGTTCCTCGCCGTAATTATGCAACAGTTAGGTAAGGAAGGCGGGAGGAGGCAAGCTAATGAGTACAGGAGGGCGGGTTAGGACACTTACACTCCTGTGGCTGACGTATTTACACACTGTTACGCCAGCTGAAGTTAGGGTAGGCTTCAGTCGGCGAAATAGTGTGTATGTACGCCGGCACAGGGGGAGTGTCAGGGGAAGTACATGCCGATACGCTGTGCGTTAGTATGCACAGCGCATCGGCAGAACTCTGGATCAGGCCCTTTGTTCTTAAACTCACCTCATGTATAATTAATTAGGGAAACACTTTTTAAGGCAGCTGACTAGGGTTAAAAACAAATGATTTGTAAGATGCCACAGTTTAATCATAGGTTATACTGAGTTATAGACCTTGAAAGCAGATAAAGACAAAGAGATTCTCCTACACTCCTTCTATGATGATTCATACATTACAGACATTTCCAGGAACACTTAATGCACTAACCGATTTCATGAAAAATATGGAATTTAACACTTAACACATAACATATAAACACAGATACAATAATAATATGTAATTCGTGACCTGACTATAGACTATGCAAATACCCTGAGCCTGATCAAGCAGTCAGCCATAAATCTTGGTAATAGGGCCATAATTCATCCTGTTATAAGATTTAAGGTATTACATCAGGGGTAATATGTTATATACATAGGGGCTGATTCAGAGATACGATTTCCACGGCACTTAGGAGCGTATATTTAGGATCTTAGAAAATTTGCATTACTGCGCATGCGTAATAATAGTGCAACGCCATGTACGTAGCGGTAAGGAGTGTAAATTCGCTAAGAGCGTAAGTTTGAATCGATCGCAAGCACTTAAGATCTTAAGTGCTGCGAAAGTTTAAGATCTGAAGGATTTGCATGGAAATGGGCGGGGGGAGGCAGGGAAATGAGGGAAAGTGGGCGTGGGCTGACACTTAGAATCTTAAATAAACGCTACTACGTCACTTAAGATCCCAAATGACAGCGTAGAGTTAGGGTTAGTCAATGGTGGTCTAAGTTTAAGATCCACCGCTGTTTGCAAGGGGAGTGTCTGTTTTTGCAGTGGGCTGGAACCTGCTAAGATCTTAACCTTAGATGCGTATATTTGCGATCTTTTCGCAATCGCATCTCTGAATCAGCCCCATAGTGTGCATCAAGCTTAATTCATAGTTGCTGACTCTCCCGGAATGTCCGGCAAATCTCCTGCAAGGGACTTGAGGCTCGTGGTTTCCATGAAACCACGGCCTCAAGTCCTGCACCCCTGCCTGGCAACACTAGTTTACTTATGTTGCTAGGGACAGGGGGGGGACTTGATGACGCAAATTGCGTCATCTAACCCCACTCCCACTCCTATGAAACCCTGAAAGGGGTAATTGCTAGTCAGGGGGTGGGCTTAATGACGCGATCTGCATAAATCTCACCGTTAAGCCCCACCCTCTGCATGCATATATGGCCTCCCTCCGTGATTTCCCGGAGGAAAGCTTTTAAAAGTCAGCAACCCTGGCTTAATTGCAGTAGACTAGAAATTAGCAATTGTTGTCCTTCTGTAGCGAAGAAGCTAGCCAGTACCAACCAGTTAGCCTTATATAAATAGCAGGGACATTGATAGAAATACTGATAGAGGAACAAATTGCAGAATATCTTAAATCCAGCTTTCCACCATATCTCAAGAAATATGGATTTTCTGAGGGGAAATCATGTCATATGAATGTAATTCACTAATTTGACTGAGTTACTACAGTAGTAGATCATGGCATAGCTGTAGGCACAGTTTATCTGGTCTTTTGCAAGGCTTTTGACACTGCCACATAAGCTAGAATATTTGTGATTGCCTTCAAAGATATGTATGGAAATGGTCTTGGTTGCAGAATAGAAAACACCTTTTTGTAGCAAATAGAATCCATTCTGGGGATGTAAAGGTTACCAGTGGAGTTCCCCAGGGATGTGTACTTGGACCAGTGCTGTTTAATATCTCTATTTATGATATTGCCTATGGTATTGAGGGGAAAATATGCCTTTTTGCAGATGAAACAAAGATACTGTATGTAACAAGGTAGACACACAACAAAGGGTTAACAACAGTTTGATGAAAACAAATCATGCACATTTGGGAAAAAAACCCGGAAGGAACTAAACATGTATAGCTTGGGGGTATAATGGTAGTTTTTATATATATCATTGTTCAGGGTCATCCCTACGAGTGGGAGAGCCCAGGGCATAACCTCCTCATGGGGCCTCCCATTCAGTAACTGGCACATGCACAGTCTGGTCGCCACTCTGCACATGTGTAGACTTGTGTGTTTTAGCTGTTTAGCTGTTAATAGAGGTGTGTATTCAAATCAGCTGATTTTCTTACCATACTAGACAGGAATAGGCGCAGTTCACACTTTTTCCCATCTTTGCGGACAATTGAATAGGGCCCTATATGTCAGTGCATTACATTTCTATGTTTAGATATGGGGCCGGATCCACAACAACTTCCGTTTTGCAAATTACGTCCGTCACCTGCTGATATTAGCTACTACGCATGCGTAGTAACTATTTTTCGTCATCTACGTATCTTTTTGGTACGTAGTTTGCATATATACAGTCTTTAAAGACTGCATATACGCAATCTACGTACCGAAAAGATACATAGATTACATAAAACAGCTACTACGCATGTGTAGTAGCTAATATCTGCAGATGACGGATGTAATTTGCAAGACGGACGTTGTTGTGGATCCGGCCCATGATGGCTTTACAGAATTCACAACAATATGGCACAGGTGCCTTACTTTAAAGGCTGACAAGCATACTACTCTATCTGCCTTATACAGACTCTATACCCACCACACCCTGACCCTCCCCGCTTTTTATTCAGCTCTGGCCATTGACTTAGGTGAGCTACACCTATGTTTTTCATTGTATTGTCTTTACCTTCACCCACCCATGGCTTCACCCTCTCATGATCTCTCCCACGCCACAACAAGAAACTTTAAGACCACATATATGAGTGCACACCAAATCACCACTTCAATTTGTAGTTGTTGTGGATCCGGCCCATGATGGCTTTACAGAATTCACAACGATATGGCACAGGTGCCTTACTTTAAAGGCTGACAAGCATACTACTCTATCTGCCTTATACTCTATACCCACCACACCCTGACCCTCCCCGCTTTTTATTCAGCTCTGGCCATTGACTTAGGTGAGCTACACCTATGTTTTTCATTGTATTGTCTTTACCTTCACCCACCCATGGCTTCACCCTCTCATGATCTCTCCCACGCCACTCTGACCTCTTCCTATATGGACTTTTCCTCCCCTTATCTAAATAAGGATAAAGGATACTGTTAGCTTCTACTTTTGTCCTCCTCCGAAACAGAAACGAGACAGGCAACTACTAAATTCATAGCAGCGAATAGTGGAACTGCAGGTGGACTAGAAAGGAGACAGACAGATAAACCTTTCTGGTCCGCCTGCAGTTCCGCTATTCGCCGCTATGAATTTCGTAGTAGACTGTCTACGAACCTTTCTGGTTCACTTCTTTAAAAAGTCCCATGTAAGACATGGTCTTCCAGTTTGGCTTTTTTTTCTTAACCCTGGCAATTCACCCTGCAATAACCCGGGTTAGAAAAACCTGTGTTATTGTCTTTGGATATGTGAAAGCGGTATGGAAGATATGGAGAAGAAGGGGAGGGTTAGGCTTAGAGTAATGGAAGGGGAGGGTTAGGGTTAGGGTAATGTAATTGGAGGGTTAGGGTTAGAGTAATGGAAGGGGAAGGTTAGAGTTAGAGCAATGGAAGGGGAGGGTTAGGGTTATGTAATTGGAGTGTCAGGGTTAGAGTAATGGAAGGGGAGGGGTAGAGTAATGGAAGGGGAGGGGTAGGGGAATGTAATGGGAGGGGGAGGGTTAGGGTAATAGAAGGTTAGTGTTAGGGTTGGGGTAATGGAAGGGAAGGGTCAGGGTTCGAGCAATGGAAGGGGAGGGTTAGGGTAATGTAATGGGAGGGTTAGGGTAATGTAATCGAAGGGGAGGGTTAGGGTAATGTAATGGGAGGGTTAGGGTAATGTAATGGAAGGGGAGAGTCAGGGTTAGAGCAATGGAAAGGGAGGGTTGGGGTTAGAGTAATGGAGGGGGAGGTTAGGGTAAGAATTAGGAGAAGGGGTACTTACCATTCAATGCTGCATCTTCGTCCTGGGAATCATCAATTGCTTCTCCTCAGCAAGGCAGAAGCAATCAGTTTTCCAGGAACTTTCCTGTGACCTGGTAGAAAATGGCCCTTTCAAAAAAGGATTGTTCCAGGAGGCAATCTATACCCGTGTATAGGAGCGTAGGAATGAAAATGTTTATGGGAGGGCAAAGGTCAAGGACTATTATTGAGCCTGGAGTACCTTTTTTATGAGCCTACTACGGGCATCATGCCACTATGATTCCCTATGCTATTGTTTTAAACCGTCCACTGGCCGCAATCATTCGCTCTTTCTGTTACATTGTCGTACAACTTACAAGAACTGTCAGTGGGTAGCTTGTCTGCTTATGATTACTGCAAATTGTGCGGCTTAAGAAATAAGAAGTAGCGTGGCAGATGCGGAGGGCGAGACTTCCGTTGGGAAAGTTCTGCCATTCTTCTTGTCTCCCCCAGGCAACCATTGTCATGATCATCCGTATTTCCAGGAGCCATTATCCCTGGGCACAAGGTGATACTATTGCTCCACTACCACCACTGTTGACTGCACTGAGGTCCACTTGATCCACACTTCCAACATTGTCCAAAAGGGGGCTAGGTTGCACTCCAGGATTCAGATTCACCACCATTGCTTGCAGAAGTCTATGCATGCGAGGTTAGTGGTTAGTGGAGCTCTTGCACAGATGTGTGGATACAGCAGTAAGCTTGGATCATTGGATATTAACTTTGGGACAGATCCAGACCTAAGTGCTTGTTATGTTTCATCACATAGCGTATTTACGCTAGCGTATTTTCTATGAACTCCCCTCGCTCGTACGTACTTTGGGTGTTTTACGCTTCCCAAAGCCTACCTTAACTTTTCAAAGCGTAACTACTGACGTACGTAAAGGCTAAATGTACGTATATGCCTAAGCACGCTCATACTGTACGATTTAAATGCCTCACTCCGCCTCCAAAGCGTAATTACGGGTGTCGTATGGCTGTCACGCCCCTTCGTTCATAGTCACGCTCTTGATACGTGGCTGGTACGTACATAACGTGGATGTTACGTGGCATAACATCTGCAGTGCGCATGCGCAGTAAATGCCAATGTGCAATTTTACTTCAGCGGTTAGCGTAAAATCGCTCGCATACGTAGTTTAAGATCTGGCCCATTATGTCTAAAACACAATTAATACTAAAGTTTCTTTATCAAAATTTTCTATAGGAGAATAGTGAATCTGGACCACATCCAGAGTTTGAAATTCATAGGAAATCTGTTGGAAAGTCACAACAGGACAAAACCAAGCTGAGTTTCAGGAGGAGTCATAGTTAGTATTAATAAACGAAAAAAAGAAAGAAAATATTGGCTATCTTTCCAGGATTTGACTGACCCAATAAAAAGAACACCACCCATACCTTATCAAATAAATTTGTATTCTTAAATGAATTTCCTGACTTTGTGAATTTCAGTAATTAGTGGTTATCAGAGGCTAAAGGTTCACACAAATAATGTGAATTTTTGTTGGCAAAATATGGGAGCTCTTCCGTTTTTCAAGCTAGTAATGGGTTACTAATGGGTTATTCTGTAACTAGTTTTCATGTGCACTGAAAACTGACTTCCTAAACATGAACACATAACAAAGCGGACAAATATATTAGGATACAATAATCCTGTAACTCAAAGGATTTGTGGTTAGCAAATATGGAGACGGTTAAAACAAACACTGCTTTCTTATTTTGTCTGGATTCAGGTTTTTCTACTGTGAAAAGGAAGTTGTATTTTTTAAACATTACATTCGTTAAGGTGAAAGACACCGTGGAATGCCTAAGAATGTGACAATTATCACACAGCCATTGTCTGGGAAACACTAGCTATGAAAGCATTTTGAAACCTATGCAGTTCTATTATAAGTAAAAATCTCTGTACATTTAAAAACTAGAATTAAAATAAACCAGAAACCGCAAACAGTGATAACATATTCTCAGCACACACATTACACACTGTTACTCTTTATTTACATGCTAAACCATGAACACTCCTTATTCTATTATGCCAAGCAGAACCATCATCCGTAGTGCTAAAACCCTGATGGGGCCCCTTTCAGTAACCTTTCTAGACTGGAAGGCTGCATAACAACAGTGGACTGAGGTCCACAGGTCCACCATGCTCCACCTTCATGTGATGTCTCACCACGTGCATCTTTATTACGAGTCATTCCACCTGGCTTCTGGTGTGCTCACAGTTTGCTTACTCGTCCGTCATCTGAGTATTTCCATCATATTCTTTGTGTGCTCTGAGTATTTCATCTACTCGCACTGTGCCTTTCGGTTTCTCTACATCAGGGGTGACCAACCAGACTGGCCCTTAGAGCCAAAAAGTTACAGTCGAAGGGCCTAATCCAGACCTACGTCGATGCGCTGTGCTTAGTAAAGCACAGCGTATCGGCATGCACTCTCCCCGACACTCCCCCTGTGCGAGTGTATCTTCCCTCGCTTACGCCGGCTGAAGACTACCCTAACTTCAGCCGGCCTAAGCAAGGGAAAATACGCTCGCACAGGAGCGTATGCCCGCAAACCCCTCCCTCCCTCCCTCATTAAACTACCTCTCCCCTCCCACCTACACTAACTTGAGCCTAGTAACGGCGAGGGACGGCCCCTCAGCCGTTACTACGGTGATAGTACGGACGTACTACGTACTTTCCATAGTAACGCCCGGCAACATCTGCCTGACGCATGCGCAGATCGGCTTTTAAACCGATCTTACACTGCTGGCTGGCATCTTAACGTCATACTGGATTTAGATGGTCTTATTGCCTTCTCTTGATGCATCTGTTCTGCAATCCTGGGACAGCGCATTTCCCCTGCATTATACAATACAGAACCATGACTGACACCGACACACAAACTCCCACAAATACACATAACTATTGTCACACACATACAAATACACATAACTATTGTCACACACACACATAACTATTGTCACACACACACATAACTATTGTCACACACACACATAACTATTGTCAAACACACAAATACACATAAATATTGTCACACACACAAATACACATAACTATTGTTACACACACAAATACACATAGCTATTGTCACACACACAAATACTCATAACTATTGTTACACACACAAATACACATAACTATTGTCACACACACAAATACACATAACTATTGTTACACACACAACTACAGTCACACACACAAATACACATAACTATTGTTACACACACAACTATAGTCACACACACAAATACATATAACTATTGTCACACACACATAACTATTGTCACAAAAAGAAATACACATAACTATTGTTACACACACAACTATAGTCACACACACAAATACATATAACTATTGTTACACACACATAACTATTGTCACAAACACAAATATACATAACTATTGACACACACACAACTACTGACACACACACATATACACAACTATAGTCACACACGCAACTATTGTCACACATACAAAAACACAACTATTGTCATACACACACAAATACACATAACTATTGTCAAACACACACAAACACAAAAGCACATAATTATTGTCACACACAAAAATACACTGTGGAGACACACACACAACTGTGAAGACACACACCCACAAACTGTGGAGACACACACACACACACACACACACACACACTTATTTACTTATCCAGTGCAGCTATCTCAGGGTCCAGCCAGACTGTCTCTGTATTTCCACACTGCAGGGACACTGAGGCCCCCTGGAGGCTGCCCCTGTGCTGCCTGTTTTTTTTTCCCCACAGGCTGAATGACAGCCCAGACGGTGCAGGGATGGCTCCAAGTGATCTCTGATCTGCAGAGGCTGCGTCTCCTGGATAGCAGCAATAAATCAGAGATCTCTTCCTATGCTGTATAGGAGGAGATCTCTGGTTTACAGCAACAAAAAGAGCCACACACCAGACCCTAAAGAGCCCCATGCGACTCGATAGCCGCGGGTTGGCCACCCCAGCTCTACATCGTCTTGAATGAGTGCTTTGAGTTTACCTGCTACTTGCACTTTGTCCTATTCCTTTTGGCCTTGCTGTTTGCTCTGCTAGCACAGGTTCTCAGTAGTTACGCTCTTCTGGATTCTCTTTTTTACATCTCCCTCCTCTTAGTCTCTCGGTCCACACCAGTGGACGTATTGCACATAAGTCCGTATTTAAGTAAAATAGTTACTAGTTCTCTGGAACATGTCCAGTACTCCTGTTCTACGCCATGCCAGTATACTAGTACTACTGTGTGTCTGGTATCTTGGATCTTACTGTGTGTCACTAAGGGTGTATTCAAGATTCACTCTGGTTGTTGAATCATTTTATTGGGGGTTATCACTGGAGGAGACGACCAACAAGGAGCTTGCAGCCAATCTGTCCCCACTACTAGGAGCTCCAGGGAGCACCAGGCTCTTTATACACCAGGGTCTTTAGTTATACACCATACCCTGGTTTGCCATCTCTTAATAAGAAGGTGAGGGGATCTGTTTTTTTTGTTTATTTTTAAGAAGGCAAAGTGGTTCTGATTTTTAATAAGGGGCTCAGATATGGGGGAAGGGAACCACATGTCTTTTTACGAATAGTCTGAATTTAGATTATAGATATTATATTTATAGATTTAATGATATACAAACCTAGACATAAAAAGTGATGGCAGATAACAGCCACATGGCCCATGCAGTCTGCCCAGTTGTTTATTTAAAACTATACTAACTCTAGACCCTATTTAGCCTCAATTTAGTTTGAAATTTAGAATATCCTTATATTCATCCCCAGCATGTTTACACTGTTCTACTTTGTTAGTCTTAAACACCTCAGATGGGAGGTTATTCCACCTTTAAAATACCCTTTCATAGAAGTATTTTTTTTCTGTAAATTTCATCTAAAACTACAACCCTCCAGTTTATACACATACCCTTGTGTTATAACAAACTTCTTCCTTTGAAAAATGCCACCATCCTCTAGCCAGTTACACCAGGGCCGTAACGATTGGGGCAGTCAAAGTGTGCCACTCGTAAGTTCATTTTTAATGTTATACTGGTTATTATATCAAGATTGGGGGGCCATTTTTTAATTTTGTCCCTGGTGCTAACATTTTTAGCAACAGCAGGGGGGTTACCCTTTATATATTTAAAAGCTGCTTTCAAACTCCTCATTTCCCTATAGAGACATAGCATGTACCATTTAAGTTGCTCTTCCTTGTACAATCTAATGTATTTATGCCTTTCTGCAGATATGGCCTCCAGAACTAAACAAAGCATTCTAGATGAGGCCGTACCAATGACTTATAAAGTGGCATCACTACTTCTTTTTTTCTACTACTAATTCCTCACCCTATGTAACCAAGCATCTGATTTGCCTTTCTCATTGCTGTCTTAAATTGCTTGGCTACCTTTAAGTTGCATAAAATTGTGACAAGTAATGCTACTTGCAGACGTCAGGTGACGTTCTGGCAGCACACATGTGCACACAAAATATTCTGCATCAAAACTCCTATAGCACGAAACTCAGTTCCGTACAATAGGTTTTCCATGCAGAGGGGTATTACTTAAATCTGCATGCCTAGTCTCCACCAGAGAGGTGGGGATAGACTTAAGGTAAGTTGGCGGCAAAAGGAAGATCCCTCTCACGTGTGGACTTATTGACCTCCGTACATACCGAAAATTCATGGAGGTCAGGATAAGGTCCATATTGAGCTTTTGTGGTTTCCTGCACCAAGTGCATGATTTAGCATTTTTTGCCATTAAATTGTGGTTGCCACACTTACGGTGGATTTAATCTAATTAAATGTTTATTTGTATGAATTAGCATGTGTGTGTTCTGTTACGTACGTAATGGATTCACATAACCGGCCCATACTGTATGATTTAAATGCCTCCCTCCGCCTACCAAACATAACTACAGGTGTCGTATGGATGAACCGGTCTCTTCACTCATAGTTATGCTGATGGTACGTACGTCCAGAGTTACGTGGCGTAACATCTACTGCGCAGTAAATACTAATGGGTGATTTTACCTCAGCAGCTAGTGTAAAATCGCTAGCGTACGTAGTTTAGGATCTGGCCCATACTAATTAATTCTGAAAAAAACTAAACTCCTGACCCCAACTCTCCCTCAAATTATCAGCCTATATCTTAGCCTCTGTGCCCCTCAAAGCTGCTTGAAAGACCTCTCTACATTCACCTTACTCTCTTCCTTTCCTTACACACTCCTCTGGATCCTCATAACTAAGGCTTTCATTACCAACACTCCACCAAAATTGCACTGACCAAGGTGGTCAATGATTTAATCAAAGCTAAAGCTAAAGGTCACCAGTCTCTTCTAATTCTCCTGCATCTTTCTGCTGCTTTTAACACTGTTGGCCACTCTCTTCTCATACAAATGTTACAATTCCTAGGAATTTGGGACACAGCTTCTTCTTGGTTCACATCCTACTTATCTAATCACTCTTTCTAAGCTTGCTTTTCTGGATCCACCTTCCCTGCTCTTCCTCATTGAAGTACAACAAAGCTCAGTGTTAGGTCCATTGCTCTTCTCTATCTATATCACTTCCCATGAAAAGCTAATAAAATTATTTGGATTTCAGTATCATCTCTATGCAGATGATACACAAATCTACCCATCCACTTTTCTCTCACCATGTCTGTTGGCACGCACGACTGAATGTCTCTTTAACATTTCATCTTGAATGTCCTCCCACAATCTCAAAACTAGAACTATACATATTTCCACCTGCCAATATAAGTTACAGTACTTACCCGGTCTGTTTCTAAATCCTGCTACATTTCCAAAATATGCAAATATCTCAAAAACTTCATGCATTAATCACCTCCCACATTGATTACAGCTATGCTCCCATAATAGGTCTCCAACAATATAAAATGAACTAACACTAAGACACCCCCCCCTGCAACCCTAAGGCTCCCCTCTCTGCAGCCTAACCCTAAGTCTCCCTTCACCGCAGCCTGACCCTAACCATCCCTTCACTGCAGCCTAACCGTAACCATCCCTTCTCCGCAGCCTAACCTTAAGTCTCTCTTGCACACAGCCTGATCCTAACCCTCCCCTTTCATGGTCCTGCCTGATCCTAACCCTCCCCTTTCATGGTCCTATCCTTAACAGGACAATAAAACAGGACAAAATAAAAAAAATAAATGACTTTATTATATGTACCAGTAAAAAAGTGATATGCATGATAGAATGCTCCTGCAAAAAAATAATATACAGGGAGAACAACAAGACCCTTAAAAAAGGTGACAGGAGCACTTAATTTACATTTATTTATATATGGTGTGGTAGGCTACTTTTAAGGTGTTTTTTTTGTGCCATTTCTTTGTTAATTTTATTTTAATCATCTTTATTAGGTTGCAAGGTTAAAGGCTGGTTGGCCTGATGTCCAGGAATAGTTCTGTGGATGGAATCTGCCCTACTCCCTCCAAGCGGTTACACTCTCCGGGTAGAAAATCTGATTTCCGAAAAAGGGACATCCGAAAGTTCCTTTTCGGATGTCCCTTTTTCGAATACTTACACATTTATACTTGTTTTTAATGAATGAGTGAGTATGCTGTTGGGCATACTTCACCCATTCACTTTCGCAATTACCGTTATCCCTCCGCTGTCTGCGATATCCCTCCGCCGCACCTCCGTCGCTGCTATCGCCAGACCTGGAACAGGTGAGTACACTATCTGTGCGGGTTAGGGTTAGGGTCAGGCTACAGGGGAGGGAGGTTTAGGGTCAGGCTGCAGGGGAGGGAGGGTTAGAGTCAGGCAGTGGGAGAGGAAGGGTTAGGGTCAGGCTGCCAGGAAAGGAGGGTTAGGGTCAGGGTAGTGAGAGGGGAGGGTTAGGGTTAGAATTAGGGAAGGGACTATTTTTTCTTACAATTTCAGCGAACGGAGCTTTCAGCGCTCCGTGGATCGATTGCTATGCCTCATCGAGGCATAGCTATCAAAATCCCAGCCAGTTTGCAACTGGAGCCCCACAACCCTCTCTAAGTCGAACAGGCTCTGCAGTCTGTGTGAACCACACAGTAAAAATCTAAGCACTCTTCCTGGGTATTAAAACACATAACAAGTATTTATGTTAGAATCCTGGGACTTTTGTAGTGTTCCTGCACCTCCAACACAGTGGTTTCATCACAATAAGGAAATACTGGGTTAGAGGTACAGGAGCTTTTTCCCCACAGTCCTTTGTAACAGTCAAATGCTCACCTCTATCCCCATGGTTGCAGTGTCCCCCAAATGGATAAAAGAGAAAGTTTTATTCTGTTTAATAAATAATAACATATTACCATGTCAGGAACAATTCCCCTACCTCCTAGGCATACTTTTTTAGTGGGACAGTATTCACTTATTCATCCTATTCAGGAGAGCTCTGTCCCAAGTCTGGCAGCTGCTGGGAGGTATGGGAGGTATGCTCTGTCACTGCTGTTCTGCTATGCAGAGCCCTGCCCACCCCTCAATGGCACTAAAAACAGTGGAGGGTGGGTATGTGGCTTCTTATCGCTATGTGGCCTCGCTTTGAGCCTGGCAGGACTTTATTAATACTTACGCGTCCTGCGAGGTCCTGCTCTTTCTTTTATTTTTAATAAATATATTTTTTATTTAATTAAAAACATTATTTAATGATAAATATTTATTTTTCTTCCTAATTTTAGTTAAATGTATTTTACTTAACTGTATTCTAGCGGTCTCTCAATATGTACCCCCCCCTTTCCTCCCCCTAATAACAGCTATTAGGGGGAGGAAAAGGGGGATATATGGGAGACCGCTAGAATACTTACCTTAACGCCAGATGGCGTAATTTAACGCTGACACAGTAAATACAGCGATCTGCCGGCCTGCATTCATGAGAGCAGGCTGGTAAACAGTAGTGTCATATGAAAACAATCTTCGTAAATGAAGCCCTTAGTACTAAATGCACACATCAGAATGAGTTAGGAGTGACCGTATCCGTGCCTAACTCATCTGATCTGCCCCCCAACCCATTCCTGTTTTTAGGAACCTTATGGCACTTAAGAGTGCCATAGGGCTTTCTTAATTTACAGTTCGGATTTTCCTTCTTAAAAAGCAGAATACTAACAGTGATCTCTTCCCCACACCCCCGCAGCTCATTTAAATCCTCCCCCCCATCCACTCTTTAAAAAGTAAAGAGGCTGCCGTGGCATGCCTCTTCCTTGTTACATTTCTAAGTGGGGTCTTTAAAGACTGCACTTGCTCTATGTAACTAAATGGTTCATAGATTGTATAAATGACCTACTATACATGCGTAGTAGGTAGTAGGTAGTGCGTAGTAGGTAATTTTTTTAAAGACGGCAGCAGCTTCTTAAGCTTGAATACGGTCTATAAAGTCCATTGGACCAGATCCAGACTTCTGATATGGGGGTGTTTATCAATCATTAGGATTGTGAACCTCCACCTTTGTGCAATTGTGCATGCCTCAACATTACAGTATAGCTCTGGATCCTCAAGATCTGGACTTCCATACTGATTTACATACCAAAGTTTTGCCAATGGTAGGGTGGGTGCAAGCACTTGTGGGATGGGAGATATTGGAATTGTACAATATAGGCAGGCCCTACATATATACGTCACTCTATCCACACTTCCAATCCAGCCCCATTTCAAGTGAGGACAGATCTTAAGGTAGGGGGAGGTCACCTGACAGAACTCATCCTAACAGTGAGCAAGGGGAGTGCCTTCCAATGTGCTCACAAGGAAAGCTGGATATAACAGGGATCCTGTATAGGTACAGAAGTTTGGAGCTAGTCCTATGTGTGGCTACCTAATTACCAAACTGCATTATGCCAAATTAGTGCAGAGATAAGAGACAACAACAAGATCCACAACACTATTACAAGAAATACATTATCTCTTTGTATAACAATTCTGCCATCTAGTGGCATACTATTAAATCAACTGTTAAGTTCCTATTAATTTCAGCACTTGCTGAAAAATAGGTAAAAAAATAACAAGGAAATTTTCACCTTTTTTTTTCACTATTAGAAAAATATTTTTATCACCTAGTATACAGGTTGCAAAAAAAAAAAAACAAGACTTCCAGACACCAAAAAAAATACTTTTAAAAGTGCAAGCTGACAAAATGTAATAATACATACAGGCACTAGAGGTAATTTTAAATAAATGCAGAATATGCTCATTTTTTTTATTTTTGCAGTTCATGTAATTACACCTACAGAGGTTGATTATAGTAATCTAATAAATATCAACTGTGTGCTAAATTGGAAAGAATTGTCAACAGCAGGAGCCATCTTCCCTTGTCTGGGAGCACATTCTGGAGGCACACTGTGCTCATAATGATCTACTACACAGAGGCATCACTTAGAGGGACCAATATAACTGAACATCACAGGGAAATTGCATACACATGCCCTGCCCAATGTCAGAAAGCCCTGTACTGCCCTTTGAATGTAAGGCAGTGTATGGCTACATTACATATAACTCCTCATTGTCAATGTATGTTATCTAGACATGTACAGTACTAAAACAATTTGGATATACTAAAAACCACTGCATGCACACAACTCTACATCTAAGCCAGAGTATGCAACACCCACTTATAAGACGTCCACAACATGCTGTGTCTTCTAAATGCCAAAGCTATCTGTCTATCTGAATCTGCCCTGCAGTGCTGTCATAGGCCAACCTCTTACTCTACTGTTCTTCGTAAAAGCCATCTACACCAATGGCACGCAAACCAATGCACTTAAAAGCTATCATTTGCCTTCTATACGCAACCGCTGAAAGAGACATTGCAGTTTCAATGTTACACATCTGAAGCAGTCCTTAACTACACAACAGTTGCCATATGTGATTCCAAACTGCTAGACATTGCTGCCATCTAGTGAATAATTGTGATTTTACATCCATGGTGACCTCTGCTTCTGCTGTGCTTGGAGCTCCAAGTGCTGTGGTAGCAGAGATCAGGGGCAAGATTTACTAAGGTCGATTTGGTTGAAATCGGTGTAGTTAGTATTTTTTAGCAGCGATTTTGACTGTTCCATATTTACAAAAGTCGAATCACATACAAATCGCCAGAGATGTGTGTTTATTCAAATCGTCAGTGTTTAAATCTCTCTGGCGATTAGTAGCATGACTGACATACAAATCTCTGGATTTACTAAGGTCGAGATTTAGTAAATCGTCAGAGATTTGCTTCAAATCTCCAGAGTTAAATCGCATGGGGTGAGTCTCGATTTCATTGAAATTGACACTCACTTAGCTTTTATAAGCCCCCATGACCTGTAAAAAAAATTTTTAAATGTGATTTAAATATGTTCAAAATGGCGGCCGCAGCAAGCCGTTCACCATTGGAAAGCAGCTGCCTATAGTACTTTAAGTTAAATCATGCACATGTGATACACTGCATGATTTGCCTTACTGTACTATAAGCGTCAGCATGCCAAGGGTTAATGGCATGCTGTCGCCAGCATCTTGTGTCCGATACACTTACACACAGAAAAAAATCTCCTCATGCACCAAATAAAATCCATATGTCCCCTCCGTCCCTATTAAGATAAATCACTATCAGGTTGACTCAAAGAAATATACATAGATACAAATTAGATGGATACAACTGACCTCCAGACCTTTTTCAGCCTGTAGTGTCTTCCTTCAGTCACATAAAGAATGAGAGACTTATCCCTAAATATGAGAAATCCCACAGACTTAACGTGTCGGCCTCCTATGCTGATGCGCATTTTGTTAATAAGGTTTCTCAAGGCTTCAATATACAGCTCTGATTTCCTCTCTGTGTTATCGGGCACGATAACGGATATACGGATACACTCCCTTGACTTCTTGATTCCTTAAGTCTTTTTCTGCACTGATGCTGTATTATTCTATGATATAAAGTGGCCACCTATTTTGCATCAACCTTTGGGACACAGACTGTTCATCTTCAAGCGCAAGTAAAACAGACCCTGCGGCTTCCCACGGAGGGGAGTTGCACCATCTTGCTTCTGGGACTCTGCTATTGAGCTCCTAACTAAAAGTCTTAGGCATCCATGGCAGCCGTATAATGATTGGCTTTTAAATATATTTCATGTTTTTATTATATTTCTGGACATTGTAATATAATTATAGCAAAATACACACAAATATTAGAATGCAATTACAGCGCTGAGTAAATGTCAAAGTCCCGCAGCTTCCACCCCTGGTGTAACGATATTGGTGTAGAATATCTCGAATTCAAATGTTAAATACAAACAACACCCAGGTAGAAGCGCTGAGCCTATATATGTGAGAATTTCCAATTATATCTCACCGGACCTTATAAAGTTCAGTTCCATGATTCTTCCTTATTTACAGATACAGTTCCGTAATGTAGCTCAGTCACTCACGGTTCCGTGGTCAGATTACTTGGTATGTATGGAAGATCTGTGGTATTCTCATCTGCTCCGATGTTCGCTTCCCGCATGCACCAGCCTCCGTTTCCCCGCCTTTCTTCACGTTAGGTTCGCAATGGTAACCTTTGCCCTTTAGCGCTCGTGGTATTTAAAAAGAAGAAGGGAGAGACTGCATGGTGCAAAATCATTTATTAAAGCGGTTAAAAAATATTCTGGCAGATATACTCACAAGGAGAGTTGAAGATCATAACAATCTTCAAAAAGTGCATTTAGTGCATCTAGTGCAATCACCGCCAATGCGTTTCAATCCGTGCTGGATCTTTCTCAAGGCCTGTGAGTGACTGAGCTACATTACGGAACTGTATCTGTAAATAAAGAAGAATCTTAGAACGGCGATGCTGATCGATTTAGAGTAGCGATTTAAACACGACCTTAGTAAATCTAGCCCCAGATGATAGATCCCCAGTGTACATAGGCGTATCTATAATGGGTGCAGGGTGTGCAGTGCACATGGGCCCCTCAGAACAGGGGGCCCTGTGGCATTCATCCTGCACCCAGGGTTGGCAGCAGAAGGGGGGCCCATTCTAAGATCTTCCGGAGGGAAGAAATAGATGCGGAATGAGCCTCCGTCCTTTGCGGTGGGACTGTCCCTATTCACAGGCTGAAAAGGGGCGGGGCTTACAGAGCAGTTACAGTTAGAGTCGCAATCTTCAGCATCCAAATCCGTGCTGGAAGTGTGCTGCGTGTGGATGCATGATTGTGAAATGTGGACATCTTCTGCTCCCATTGAGTGGATAATACCCACATTTTCTAAGTCTGGATCCGGTCCAGTGTACTGAACTTAGTTTTGTACACTGATTGTGAAATATGGATGATGTTGTACTTAGTTCTGTACACTGATTGTGAAACATGGATGATGTTGTACTTAGTTCTGTACACTAGGAGATACATCTGATGACAGGGCAGCCCATCTCCTCCGCCCAGCTAAACTCCATAAGGTGGAGGGGGGAGTGTCAATTTTACAGTGTGAGCTGGGTTTAAGCATTCCGTGCTGTTCATCAGTTGTACAGGATCTCAAGATAATTTTGGTATTAAAAGATATTAATATCAGTATCTCTCCAAACTGATCATAAGCACAAGAAGAATATATATATTCCAGGTCAGTGGTGGAAGTGGAAAATTAGAAGTGACTGTATGGACCTCTAGAAGTGGAGGTATGAAAATATAGAATTTATAGAAGTAAATGGAGATTTATAGCTTTTCAATTAAATAAGTGGGACAAGTGACGGTATGGCATACCCCGTATACTCCCTCACTTCGAGGTGTAGCATACATCAAAAATTTATTTATACATCCATAAACACAATTTAAACATTGGCACCAAGTGAAAATCTTGTACTGAACAAATCAGTTATTAGTACAAAGAGGAATCCTATTGCTAGCTGGAATACCATATTTACAATATCTTCATTAGTCCACCATTAGACCATTCGGCATCACAGTGAGTGTTTTCCTTAGTTCACAGTGTTTTACATTCAGCATCAGAGTGAGTGTTTTCCTTAGTCCACCGTGTTTTACATTCGGCATCACAGTGAGTGTTTTCCTTAGTCCACATTCGGCATCACAGTGAGTGTTTTCCTTAGTCCACCGTGTTTTACATTCAGCTTCACAGTGAGTGTTTTCCTTAGTCCACCGTGTTTTACATTCGGCATCACAGTGAGTGTTTTCATTAGTCCACCATATTTTACATTCGGCATCACAGTGAGTGTTTTCATTAGTCCATCATGTTTTACATTCGGGATCACAGTGAGTGTTTTCCTTAGTCTACCATGTTTTACATTCGGAATCACAGTATGTGTTGTCCATTCTGCTCTGTCTCTCTATTGCAACCTATTAACTCACTATGTGACTCCCGTGGTGAAGGTTTGCAGCCAGACTGGAGGTTCCCGGTCCTTATCATCAGCCAGCATATGGTTGGAACGGACATTCCATCTCTGATAAACCCAGATGGCAACCTGAGACCTTCAATTACCCATCTTAAGCCATTGGAGCTTCTTGGTCTCTGCCATTTCTCACCGGTGAGTGACTGATTTCAAATCCAGTTAACAAACGAGCAGCTGGTGCTGTGACTTCGGCCTACAAGCACTTAGCTGCTTAGCACAGAAACCGGTCGGCAAATTAATTTGGAGTGATCTGATATTAAAAGTCTCTGGACACGCCACCTAAAGCTGGGTACACACTGGATTGATATCTGACGATTATCCTTTCAATCACAGGATAATCGTTAGATAGCTCTCAAATCGTTTGAGTGTGTACTGTAAAACCATGCAGTGAATCGTTAGATTCTGTCCTGCATCGTTAGATCTTGATTTTGAGCAGCTCCTAAAAATCACCGTTCAACGATGTTATGATCTGTGGTTTTGTGTGTGTGTCTACTTAGCAGAAAGGACTTCTGGGAACGATCCAGTGTGAAATCGTGCCAGTGTGTACAGCGGCAGGATCGTCAGATAAACGTGAGTTTATCTTTTTATTATTGAAACATTGTTTTTATTTTGCAGTGTGTACCTAGCTTAAGACTGGGAGATTTATCAGCTGTGGCTTAAACTACACATTCCACCTATGTGCATGTTCCCTTTTCATCTAAGTCACTTTTGTTTATCAAGTGCATTTGCTGGTATTCCAGCTAGCAATAGGATTCCTCTTTGTACTAATAACTGACTTGTTCAGTACAAGATTTTCACTTGGTGCCAATGTTTAAATTGTGTTTATGGATGTATAAATACATTTTTGATATATGCTACACCTCTGATATTATTATTTAGCGCTGCCTGGAATATACATATTTATTATCTCAACTTTTGGATGAGCTCTGGAAAACAAATAGGAAAGAAAATTTAAATGCATAGTGAGAAAGTAGACCACAAAACAAGGGTACAAACATGTCCAAAATTACATCTCAGTTTATGAGAAATATTACTTTATTAAATTCACACTATAGCAACAATAAAAAGACAGTAACTATATATAAGACAAACAGTCACCTTAAAACATCTGCATCTCGGCACAACTATGTAGTCAGCACCTTCAATAAAAAATTAGACACAGACCTCCCAGCACACAAATGTGTATATACTACTGTACATATGTTAGATTAATATCAATTATTGCACTATTGTGAACAATTCTCATTAACATGTTCCTGTTCATTGTGTTGCCCTGTTAACCTCCCAAATAAGCTGTGGAGAGCCTTCCGCAGTCACAATTACTATCTCTAACCTGTAAAATAAAATAGGGAGAAAATAAACCATAAAGTGACCTTACAGTGGATCTTCACCGTTCAAGCTGAATGGCTCCCTATTCTTCAAAAGTTGCTGTTGCATATCTATTTACTATACTGCTCTGACAGCTCTGAAGTAAAAGTACACATTTTTTAAAGAGACATAAAAGCAATCCTGCCGGGTTCAAAGCATTCGCTATTGAGAAGGTGCATCTTAAAATGCGAGGAGGGGACATAGACCAGATACTCTTACGGAGGCCAAGAGGATATTTGATATGGAGACCATATCTCCACTGGGCCTAAATGAAAATATCAATTATGCCTCCTTCCTGTAGAAGAGGACTATATATCGTATGTGTATGTATACATTTTTGCTCATGCGGACAAACAATAACACACTGGGGTAGTTAGATATTTTAACCTTCTACCTTTTATAACATATCTGCTGGCCTTTAGATATTCATGTATATTCCTTCAGGGGATTGTCCTCCCTGTGTCTATAGAATCCACTGTTTAACTGGATGTTGTCAGCATTTTCATCACTATTTTAGTATATAATATTTTTACCTTATTGCTTATATATGAGGTGATTATCAATATAACCCGTTATATATGTTCCTAACCAGTGGCTATCCCCTATAGAAGATTGATTTAGCATAATAACCTGCTCAATTATTGTATATTTGATTTAATCATGTCCTCTTGTCTATAAGGAGTGTATACAGTCAGGTCCATAAATATTGGGACATCGGGCCTGATCCAGACCTAGCTAGTACGGCGGGCGTAAGCGTAAGATCGACTGAAAAGCCGATCTGCGCATGCGCCGGGCAGATGTTGCCCGGCGTAACTACGGCAACGCCTGATCAACGATCGGGCGTCTGTAGGAGCAGCGTAGTGATGCTGGAGTGGGCGTCCCCCAGCGTTACTACGCTGAGGTTAGAGCAGGGAGGCGGGGGGAGGGAGGGTAATGAGGCTGGGAGGGACGTTATCGTACTAACGCCGCCGTCCCAGCGTATTTACAGTCCCTTACGCCGGCTGAAATTAGGGTAGGCTTCAGCCGGCGTAAGGGAGTGTAAATACGATAGGTCAGAGGGAGTGTCAGGGGGAGTCCCACGATGTAACGCTGAGCGGAATTATAACAGTTTCTATATGTGCCTCCCACTTTTTAGGGGACCAAAAGTAATGGGACAAACTAAACAATCCTAAATCAAACTTTCACTTTTTAATACTTTGTTGCAAATCCTTTGCAGTCAATTACAGCCTGAAGTCTGGAACGCATAGACATCACCAAATGCTGGGTTTCATCCCTGGTGATGCTCTGCCCTGCCAG
>WWET01000708.1:154329-167641 GCA_011038615.1 Limnodynastes dumerilii
AATAGGGGTCGGGACGGGGCTTGATGCCGCAAATTGCGTCATCAAGTCCCTTCCTGTGCCTAGCAACACTAGTATACTAGTGTTGCTAGGCAGGGGGGCAGGACTTGAGGCCGTGGTTTCAGTAAAACCATGGGCATCAAGTCACTCGCGGGAGATTTGCTGTCTCTCCCGGGATACCAGTACTGCCCAAATTTCGGGAGTCCCCCAGACATTCCGGGAGAGTCGGCAACCCTGCGTTAATTACTGTATAAGTGTGCACACAAAACTCCTGTCTTTTTCTAAATGCTTTAATTAAGTTGAATTACTGAAATAAATAAACTTTTGCACAATATTCTAATTTTTTTTAGTTTCACTTGTATATGTTCTTTAACATAACACAATGTAGTCGGTATTCACACTTCTAACAACTTTTTAATAGTTTTACAACAAAGCTGAGATTAGATTGCATTAATCATATTTCAACAAGTATTTTGTAACGGAGTTTAGTAAAGCAACGTGGTGTAAATGAGTAATGAAGGCATGTACAGACAAGCCCTTCCAGCAGTGTGACATGGTTGTATCACAATGATAACCAGGAAACACCAGCTGATTTACACCGGATTCTGACAGCCTAGGAGAGATCAGCAGCTGCGGAACTACAAATCCCAGCATCACATGGATTAAGGCATAAAAATACAACTCAACTCCCGCCGTTTCTTGCCTGCTGAGGATTTCGTGTCGCGTGGTGTTCTGGAATTCTCGCGGTATTTGTATGAGGAGCCCGGAACGCGGGTAAATATCAAAGCGGTGAGGGGGTGGCGCGTGCAGAGTGCGAGATTAGGAGACAGTTTTGGCGCCAGTTTGTTCTTGCTGCGTTTTGGAGCGGGAGAGTGTGTCAGCATGCCTGTGGAACCGCTAACCTCCAATCCGGGTAACTCACCCTTCTGCCCATCCTGTCGTGCAATGAAGTTATTCTTTCTACGCCTTGCTGTGTCTAAGCTATGTTGTGTATCCTGGGGTCATGTGTGGGCTGTTGTGTAACTACAATTACCAGCTCGCCTTGCTGTTTCTCACTCGGTTTTAGATGCAGTGTCCGCAGTTGGGGAGGGTATTTGCCTAATACTGTTTGCTTTGGTGTATACATATTGCTCAAGGTGTCTGTGTAATCAATGATTCTTCAAGAGGTTTTCACGTTGTATACATATAATCTGTCTTATGCTGATTTACGTATAATATTTAGTGCTGAAAGTTGTCATGATAATGACTGATGGTAGTAAACGCAAAGTTGACATTGGTAATTTTTTTTACTTTGAGCTAATGACACAATTCTAAGCTTTTCATTTTATATCCTGTTTATCAGTTCTACACAGGTGCAGGTGTTATAGCTTTGCTGTATATGACTTGCTGATTTCCTGTTATGTAACTGTATAAGTCTGTTATAAAACATCCTGTGTTGCATATGCTCAGGAAGTCCATCAATACTATTATACACCAGTTCAGTTTACATGTTTCTTACTGTTTGGCTTTGTCCTACACTTCCTTGACACATGCATTCATTGTTATCAAATATTATCTATAGTTTTTTATCATAAAAAGCTTATATATAAAAACAAACTATTTGATAATTTTTTATTAATATGTAATCCACCCACTTACTGTGACTCAAAACTAGTTTGGGACATTTACGTATGCATTTGAGCTGACCATGTTCTATAACTAAAATAATTGCAGCAAAGATAGATGAATGTTAAAAACATAAAATAAAAATTAGTATTCAAATACTGGATCCACAGGTCTTTATGAGCTGACTTATGCATGCATAGTGTGTAAGTGATCTTAATGGACTGAAAGGCACATATGCCCTCCAGATGTATCGTTTGTTTTACTAAACTTCCATCATATGGAACTAGGGTCTGTGCTGTCCCTGAGTCCTCAAAGGTGGGTGGTGGGAAAGTATTTATATTTTACAATGTGGGGATGAGTATCCCATTTACGAGCGTTCAGTGGTCAAGCAAGTGTGTCTTAAGGCTTCTTTATGGCAGCGTAAGTCACCCTTTTTATGAACGAGAGAGAGGAGTGACAGGTGGAGGTTACCTCCCTTTCTTATGCGGAATTAAACATCCCACACGCATACAGAAAACATGCAGGGTTGTGAGTCTGGTCCAGAGAGTGTGCGAAGGTCATCTGCATACATTTCCCCCTTTTCGACCAGCCTTTCAACACTCGATTAGTACAGTTCTGTGTTGGATCTTGTGCTGGCGGGAAAGGACTTGTTTTGGGACAAGAAGTTCCAGTGCTAGATTTACTAAACCTCTTAAAAGGAAAAATGGAAATGTTGCATAGCACCAATCCGATTCTGACTCTTTCCTATTATATACTAGAGAATGTCAGGTATAATCTGATTGCTTTGGACAAAATCTCCATTTATCCCTTTGAGAAGCTTAGTAAATATAGCCTTAGGTGTCAAAAATGTATATTCTAGTACTTGGCTTGGCCAATGATAACCCTTTAAAGTTTGTAAATGTGGTTGTTTGAATAGTCTTTGTCTCTGCAGACATGGAAGCAGAGATGGATGCATCCATTGATGGAATAATTACTCCAGCTATGATAAAAGAAGAGGAGAAACTTGAGAAGGCTGCTGAGGCAGAGGAACAGAAGATGATGGAAAAGGTACTGACATTGTCATGTAGCAAACATTAAAATGACTGTTATTGTAGAACATATGCAAGAAGATCTCTGGTACTTCTTTATTTTTGCGGCCCCCGCTACGTAACTTATGTATCCCCGTAAGTTACGCAATATTTTTTTTTTCTCCCCCAATTCTCTATATATGTTCCTCATATAGAGTTGTATATGTTCCTCATATAGAGTTATATATGTTCCTCATATAGAGTTGTATATGTTCCTCATATAGAGTTATATATGTTCCTCATATAGAGTTGTATATGTTCCTCATATAGAGTTATATATGTTCCTCATATAGAGTTGTATATGTTCCTCATATCGAGTTTTATAGAGTTATATATGTTCCTCATATAGAGTTGTATATGTTCCTCATATAGAGTTATATATGTTCCTCATATAGAGTTGTATATGTTCCTCATATAGAGTTATATATGTTCCTCATATAGAGTTGTATATGTTCCTCATATAGAGTTATATATGTTCCTCATATAGAGTTGTATATGTTCCTCATATAGAGTTATATATGTTCCTCATATAGAGTTGTATATGTTCCTCATATAGAGTTATATATGTTCCTCATATAGAGTTGTATATGTTCCTCATATCGAGTTTTATAGAGTTATATATGTTCCTCATATAGAGTTGTATATGTTCCTCATATAGAGTTATATATGTTCCTCATATAGAGTTGTATATGTTCCTCATATAGAGTTATATATGTTCCTCATATAGAGTTGTATATGTTCCTCATATAGAGTTATATATGTTCCTCATATAGAGTTGTATATGTTCCTCATATAGAGTTATATATGTTCCTCATATAGAGTTGTATATGTTCCTCATATAGAGTTATATATGTTCCTCATATAGAGTTGTATATGTTCCTCATATCGAGTTTTATAGAGTTATATATGTTCCTCATATAGAGTTGTATATGTTCCTCATATAGAGTTATATATGTTCCTCATATAGAGTTGTATATGTTCCTCATATAGAGTTATATATGTTCCTCATATAGAGTTGTATATGTTCCTCATATAGAGTTATATATGTTCCTCATATAGAGTTGTATATGTTCCTCATATAGAGTTATATATGTTCCTCATATAGAGTTGTATATGTTCCTCATATAGAGTTATATATGTTCCTCATATAGAGTTGTATATGTTCCTCATATCGAGTTTTATAGAGTTATATATGTTCCTCATATAGAGTTGTATATGTTCCTCATATAGAGTTATATATGTTCCTCATATAGAGTTGTATATGTTCCTCATATAGAGTTATATATGTTCCTCATATAGAGTTGTATATGTTCCTCATATAGAGTTATATATGTTCCTCATATAGAGTTGTATATGTTCCTCATATAGAGTTATATATGTTCCTCATATAGAGTTGTATATGTTCCTCATATAGAGTTATATATGTTCCTCATATAGAGTTGTATATGTTCCTCATATCGAGTTTTATAGAGTTATATATGTTCCTCATATAGAGTTGTATATGTTCCTCATATCGAGTTTTATAGAGTTATATATGTTCCTCATATAGAGTTGTATATGTTCCTCATATCGAGTTTTATAGAGTTATATATGTTCCTCATATAGAGTTGTATATGTTCCTCATATCGAGTTTTATAGAGTTATATATGTTCCTCATATAGAGTTGTATATGTTTCTCATATCGAGTTTTATAGTTATATATGTTTCTCATATAGACTTGTATATGTTCCTCATATAGAGTTATATATGTTCCTCATATCGAGTTGTATAGAGTTACATACGTTCCTCATATAGAGTTGTATAGAGTTGTATATGTTCCTCATATTGAGTTGTATAGAGTTATATATGTTCCTCATATAGAGTTGTATATGTTCCTCATATTGAGTTGTATAGAGTTATATATGTTCCTCATATAGAGTTGTATATGTTCCTCATATTGAGTTGTATAGAGTTATATATGTTCCTCATATAGAGTTGTATATGTTCCTCATATTGAGTTGTATAGAGTTATATATGTTCCTCATATAGAGTTGTATATGTTCCTCATATTGAGTTGTATAGAGTTATATATGTTCCTCATATAGAGTTGTATATGTTCCTCATATTGAGTTGTATAGAGTTATATATGTTCCTCATATTGAGTTGTATAGAGTTATATATGTTCCTCATATTGAGTTGTATAGAGTTATATATGTTCCTCATATTGAGTTGTATAGAGTTATATATGTTCCTCATATAGAGTTGTATAGAGTTACATAGGTTCTTCATATAGAGTTGTATAGAGTTATATACGTTCCTCATATAGAGTTGTATAGAGTTATATATGTTCCTCATATTGAGTTGTATAGAGTTATATATGTTCCTCATATTGAGTTGTATAGAGTTATATATGTTCCTCATATTGAGTTGTATAGAGTTATATATGTTCCTCATATTGAGTTGTATAGAGTTATATATGTTCCTCATATTGAGTTGTATAGAGTTATATATGTTCCTCATATTGAGTTGTATAGAGTTATATATGTTCCTCATATAGGGCCTGATTCACACTTAAGAATCTTCTTAAAATAAGAACTTAAAGTCACTCCTGGGCAAAACCATGTTGATTGCAGGGGGAATTAATTTAATTGTATTCTTTGCATGCAGGGATATATCTTTGAATTGCTTACTGCACACAGATACTGACCAGCTTTACTATTACACTGTTATTTAGACTTGGGCTGGGAAATATCACCTCTCAACACTAGTACTGTTTGCAACAGATGAAATATGACTCCCCTGCAATCAACATGGTTTAGCCCAGGTGTGACTTTAAGTTCTTATTTTAAGAAGATTCTTAAGTGTGAATCAGGTCCTTAGTAACTATATTTAAAAAAAAAAAAAAGTCCTTTTGTGACTTCGCCCCAATAAGAATTCTGATTGATGCATAAACACTACACTTGATGTAGGCAGCTCAATTATGGTTGTTGCACACACTTGCATGATATTGTTAAACTCTTGTTTGTTGTGTGTTTGGAATGATAATCAAGTGACAAATTTTCATTGTACCCAGCTTTATTAAGACTGCACTATGCATGTGGTGCATTCAATTTATCTACTGGTCTCTGAAGGACATGGGCTTTTTCTCAGTCCATGTGTAGGTAAATCAGATGAGACAGAAAGAAATCGCTATCTGTACCTGTGTGCCGAGTAATTGCTGCCCTAGCATATATTGGTCACCACCAGACCCCAATAATCTCTGTCCTGTTAAAAGAACAAGATAAAAAACAGTTATGTACATATAAAACACAGCATATGGGCACTACGATAATAGTATAGGCTGCGTTTTACTTTAATCTGAGGAAAAATCCAGTGTAAATGTTTTCTATCTTTATGTTCTGTTTCCTAATTCTTATTCTGCAGAGTATTGTTTTATCAGTCTTTGTTTTGTTTTTGTTTTTAGGCTGGAAAGCAGAAGTCCACTAAAGCTGGCAGAACAGGTGACATTTTACTTAAATTTTGAATTTTATTTGTGTGATTGTGAAGCCAAGTACACACTAATTACCCAACTTATAATGTGTAAGTTTTTCAGTAGACAGACAAAATGGTCTAGAAACTCTGACCAATTATCTGAAAAATAAATAAAATGATCTTGCCAACGCTATGCCAATCCTATTATGGTGGCCCGGTGCGGCCAAAAGCTTGATCCTATAATCGGGTAACATCGTACACTCTTCATGAGTGTTACTGCCTTTAGGCCCACATACTTTCACCTTGTGCCTCCCTTACAATCAATATTCTGTATGTGATATCTGTATTCATTTTATTTTTTTGGGTCTATTTGTACAGCATCCTCAAAGAAAAGGCATCGGGACGAAAGCTACAGTATTTCAGATGTTATGTCCAAAGAAGTAAGTCATGTGTTCAGTGTTGGGATAATTACAGATATGTGGGGGACACTTTTTTTTATGGGGAAAATAACTATTTTTCTTTGTTTTAGGACATTTTGTCTGTATCCAAGAAAAGCAAGCAGGAGACACAGGTATAAGCAGGCTTACGATAGACCATTTAACAGCAAGTCAATGTGTTTTTTCCTATTCCTTATATTCTCCCCATCCATTCAACCCATACAGGATGACCACTCTAGCACTTTAACTACTGATGATATTGAGAACAATGGAGAGTCTAACACTGTTATTAAAGATCGCTTATCTCAAGCTGTAAGGCAAAGTGCAAAGCATCTTCTCGATCCAGTGAGGAAAGTGAATGGCCAAGCAGTTCCTTATCAGCAGCCCAAGTACTTTACTGGAGGTGTAATGCGATGTTACCAGATCGAAGGAATGGAATGGCTTAGAGTAGGTTTTCTGCTAATTGTTTTGTTTCCCATGTATTTTGGATAATATTTTTTGGTTTTATTAAATGGTATATTCATATAGCCTTATAGTCTATACACTGTTAAGCTGGCCATACACTAGAGCGATTATGTTCCCAAGCACCCAATTATCGGGTAAATAATCGCTGTAGTTAGTGGCCAGGATCAATTTTTCAAAAACCAGATAATTGCACCAGAAACGCTCTAGTAGGATTATTTGCCTACAGGAGGTGCCCTGGCGGAAAATCGTCCCGTTTATTGGGACACCACCTGCTGAGATCGATAATCGACCCAGTGTATGGCCAGCTTTACACGTTAATTTTAACTTAACAATTTTAAATGCCTTTAAAAGGGCTCTTTGCTGTGCCTGTGCTGTTGACATCCATTTAAATGGCCAGTATTAATACCTAGTACACAAGATATCACAGCTATGGTAATAAAATTCTGCTTATGTTGTAAATCACCTATTATGTTCATATTATGGGTTCTAAATTGTTTTGATTTAATAAAAAAAAAATCATTGATTCATCACAGAATTCTCAATTTCATCCACAGATGCTGTGGGAGAATGGTATCAATGGAATATTGGCTGATGAAATGGGTCTAGGAAAAACTATTCAATGCATTGCTACCATATCTATGATGGTTGAAAGGGGTGTACCAGGACCATTTTTTGTCTGTGCCCCATTATCTACGCTTCCTAATTGGATGTCTGAATTTAAACGGTTTTCACCGGAGGTAGTTTTTTTTGTATTCTTTTGTATTTTTGAGTGTATGACTTTTACTCTGGTGATTTTAATAAATTTTAGTGGTTTATGCCTCAAGTTTTACAAAATAAGTAACAATAGTGCAGGTAGAAGCAAGGAGGGAATTGTTGCACTACATTCCCCCCTGGAGTGAAAATAAAACTAAACAAATACTCAGCATGTTTAAGGGGTATTTCTATTTAAAGAGAAACAAAAAAAGTGACGGCAGATAAGAGCCACATGGCCCATCCAGTCTGCCCAGTTTATTTAAAAACTACTGTACCTAGACACTATTTACCCTCAATTTAGTTTGAGATTTAGGATATCTTTATTTTTATCCCAAACATGTTTAAACTGTTCTACTGTTAGCCTCAATCACCTCATATGGGAGGCTATTCTACTCATCTATCACCCTTTCAGTGAAGTAATTTTCCTGCACATTTTTTCTAAATCTACCAGTTTATGTACATGCCCTTGTGTTCTATTACACCTCTTCCTTTGAAAAATACCACCCTCCTCTAGCCACTCACAACCCTTGTTCTTTTAATAGTGTTTCCATCAATTTCCCTACTACTGATGATACTCATTGGTCGGTAGTTTGCTGCTTCTTCCCTACTTCCAATTTTATGCAGAGGGATGACATTTGGGATCACCCCAGTTATAGACTGGTTAAATCATTTAATGGTTTTGCCAGCACCCTAAGCTTTTAGTATCCTCTGATGTATACCATCTGGTCCCATTGATTTGTCCACTTTCAGCTTTCAAAGTTCTTTAATACCTACCATACCTCAGTGAAAGTAGTAGTAATTACCTCCTTTGTATTAATAGTCTTCTCATTTAAGTGGTCTCTTTTGTTAATATTGAACATAAATACTCCCACTTTCCATCTTGAGACTTACTATACAGTCTTTAGTTTTTCACCTTTCGTTTATATGCTTAAAAATGTTTTTGTCCACTTTTCATACCAAGTGGGACAGTTTTTTCCGACTCTTCATGTGCCTCCACTCTGCCAAAGAATCACTTACACGTTTCCCTTTTTCCACAAAATCCTCCTTCCTGAAGTCCAGCACACTTGTCTTTGTGTGGCATGTGTTTATCATTATACTAAACCATACAGCTTGATGATCACTGAATCCTAGGTTCTCACCCACACTTACTTGGAGGATAATTTAAGTAATTAAATTGTAAGGTAATATATAATGTTCCAAACCCACCATATGGAAACATTGCAGGTCTACCCCCTACATACTCGCGCATTACAGTATTGCCTACAGACACCCCCTCACATGCATACTGCAGACATTTGCAGACATATAAGACTACTCCCTGGAGACCTCCTCCTGTTTACACCCATATTACTGTAAAAAGCAGTTGGGCAGCGCTAGCCCCACAAGTTGATGTTGTGCACAGAAACAATTAGGTAAGCAAATATAGGTTGCGGAACCAACGATTGGTGTTGATATATCAATCGCATATACATAACTGAATAAATGTTTGTCCATACCCCCTATTTGTAAGATTCCCAAATAAAAAATTCCATGAATAAAGTAAATACTTGATTGAACAATTAAATACAAGTCATATAATACATAAAAATATAATATGCTTTAATCAATTTATTTAAAAACAATGCATACATTTACTTTGAGAAATCAGACCGCATAAATGTCATCAAAAGATATAAAGTAACAAACACCACATATGTTGTATTGTTGAAACCTCATGATGCTTGGTGTTGTAGTAATTGAACAGATACCAGCATATTAGTCACAATGAAAAATACATATAAATCGGCTTGTCTTTAGATAAGCACAAATACAATATTGCAATCTGACACTGGTTTAACAAATGTCGCCCAAGGTATTTATCCTTCCCACCAGTAATAAAGATCCAAAATGTTAACACTGTTATCCTTTGTCCTCTTGTTTAGGAAAATGAATCCTCATATAGATAAATCTCTGGCATAGGACCTGAGAAAGTTCAAACAGTTTGTAGGTAAAATTTGGAATGCCACAAAAAACACCTCCCGCCACTCAGCGTTCTATTAGTATTAACAAAAAACCTCTGTATACATGGAGTGTTAAATACATTGGAGTTTATTTTCCCCACCGGCATAACTAATCTTGGAGGACATCATTATTTTAAAACTGATTTCCCAGACTAGGCCTTATCTTTGTGAAGTATGTTCTCCCCATGTCTGTGTGTTTCCTCCCACATGCCAGAAACATACTGTAGGTTAATTGGCTGCTGACTAAACGAACACTAGTGTATGTATGGATGCATTAGGGACCTTTTAGTATGCTGATGTGAATGCCAAATGTTCTCTGTAAAGCACTGCAAACAATTTGTTGCATTATATAAATAATTGTTAATGAAAATAATCAACCCCCCCCCATTCCATACTCATAAAACCTATGCCTTTTCAGCTTTTGTCTGGATTGCTAGCCAATGCTGCTCTCAGTTAACATTTGGTTCCAGATTCAGTTTTGCTTATGAGTGAGGGGATTTTATGACCAGTTACAATGTCTTGCAGGTTCCTACACTTCTGTACCATGGCACTCGACCAGAGCGCCACCAGTTGGCTCAAAAAATTCAATCACAAAAAACCTCTATACATGGAGTGTTAAATACATTGGAGTTTATTTTCCCCACCAGTATAATAACTAATCTTGGAGGACATCAAAACTGATTTTCCCAGACTAGGCCTTATCTTTGTGAAGTATGTTCTCCCCATGTCTGCGTGTTTCCTCCCACATGCCGGAAACATACTGTAGGTTAATTGGCTGCTGACTAAACTAACACTAGTGTATGTATGGATGCATTAGGAACCTTTAGTATGTAGCTGATGTGAATGCCAAATGTTCTCTGTAAAGCACTGCAGACAATTTGTTGCACTATATAAATAATTGTTAATGAAAATATACAGGTCCCTCCCCCCATTCCATACTCATAAAACCTATGCCTTTCCAGCTTTTGTGTCTGGAGTGCTAGCCAATGCTGCTTTCAGTTAACATTTGGTTCCAGATTCAGTTCTGCTTATGAGTGAGGGGATTTTATGACCAGTTACAATGTCTTGCAGGTTCCTACACTTCTGTACCATGGCACTCGACCAGAGCGCCACCAGTTGGCTCAAAAAATTCAAAAGCGTGTTGGGAGTCTACAGATTTATCCAGTTGTCATTACATCTTTTGAGATTGCAATGAGAGATCGTCAAGCTTTACAGGTACTTTAATGTGCAAGTGATTTTATAAAATAGGTGGTTCAAAATTTAAAATGCATTGAATTTTTTATTTTCTCCCCAGCATAAATCATGGAAGTACATGATTTTAGATGAAGGCCATAGGATAAAAAATATGAACTGTCGACTAGTAAGAGAACTAAAGCAGTTCAGGTCTGACAATAAATTGCTTCTCACTGGGACACCTCTACAGAACAACCTTGCAGAACTGTGGTCACTCCTGAATTTTCTGCTACCGGATGTATTTGATGATCTAAAAAGGTAACGCTGATCTAGCCGGTATAAAAAACTGCCTGATCTAAAAGTCACGTTTGTTAAGTGTAACTTTGCTGCATGTTTTGTCAATACTTCACCTGGTGCTTATTCAATGCTTCGATCATTTCTTTTAAATTAGCTTTGAGTCCTGGTTTGACATAACTGGTATATCGCAGCATGCAGAAGATATTGTGGCGAAGGAGCGCGAGGAGAACATTCTGCAAATGCTGCACCAGGTAAAGGAGCTAGTTTTTTGTTTTTCCTTTGAGGTTTGCATATTGTAATTGCTTCCTATTCAAATTGGAACCTACACTGAATTATAAAATGGCCTTCTCTTAGATTCTAACACCATTTCTCTTAAGAAGACTGAAAAGTGACGTGACACTGGAGGTTCCGCCAAAGCGGGAAGTTGTGGTTTATGCACCTTTGACAAAGAAGCAAGAAACTTTTTACACAGCCATTGTAAACCACACCATTAGGGATATGCTGGGACAGCCTGAGGTAGGAGAAGCACTGTTCTGTCACATACCCCTGGGTAGCTTTTTGATTACCCTTCGTTGGGTAATTTAATCTTTCTCTTACACTGCTTTTTAATTAGGTTTAGTTATGGAAAACTGTTGCTTTCTTGTAAGTTTGTCAGAGTTAATACAATTCGAGTGTAGACCAGAATAAACAAAATGAAACAACTTGATAAGTATATAAAGTGTCTCCTCCTGCCTGTTTATAAGAGGTTTTAGTCCAACTGCTACGGGCTTATTTCATTAAATGATCAATACTGACCAATTCATACTCCCTTGTTTCCTATATGGCATGTACATAAGCAGTGCTGTAGGGTGTGTGTGTGATATTGGATCTTGTGATTTAGGTCTAGAGCAAAATAGGAGCCATTGTTTTTAGATATCGATCTGTATAACCCCCCCTTATAATTTTCTTTTACAAAATGTGTAAACATATAGGCACATAAAGGCAAGTTCAAAATCTGCTCATCAGTGTATTTGATAGATTGAAAGGAAATGGTTTAATTTTAGATGTTTACAACTTGTTTTAGTAATACATGAACCATTTTTGAAGTGAGAATAATAACAAAATGAACACAGTAATAGAATAAATACACACTAAACAGTGGCATCAGGAAGTAAAATTAGGCTCTGAATTTCACTCAGTTGTTTGAGACAAATATGTACACGTCTTGGTCCGCGTTCTCATGTTTGTCCTCAACAGAAAAGTCTCTGTAGCATGCAACCGGCTTAGCTGCTTTTTCATTTCCCAATCTGTTGCGTGTTTTGGATTTTACAAAACCGTACGTTGAAAAAATCCTTTCAATTCCTGCACTTCTACCTACATGTCTATCTTTCTAAGCCAAAGTTGTATTTTTTTAACGTTTTGATTTAAATCATGATTTAGTAATTTGATTTATATTGTGCAAGCCTGATAAATTCTTTAAATCACTCTAGGGGGCTTCCTAGGGCTTTACCTGTGGCCACTGATTTTGGCCTTTTAAAGTAGGTTGGACTTAACACCACAATGATGTGGAAGTGAAGAGTGGTTTGTTCAGTCTTCAGGGATAACTATGTCAGAGCTAAGCACTATAGTATATTTACACGTTTTTATTTATTTTTTATTGTTGACAGACTGAGTATGACTCTACATGTTCTATTTTAGCCCACAGATTTAATTGTTTGTTCTGAAGGAAGGGGAAGGAGAAAAAGTCGCAAAGTGGTTGATTACTGTGAACGTTATAAAGACACGCCTGATGACCATGAAAAGTTTATTGGTCGCCTGCTAAAGCAGCAAGAATGTGATCAAGACAGGTATTTGCTTTAATATAGATTACTCTGCACCTGATAAACCATTGATAATTCATTGACTTGTTTTTTACTTGTCCTCCAGGCCTCCAGTAGAGAATAAAGTGCGCCTTGATGTAGATATACAACTTCAAACAAGAAATATTTTAATGCTGCTGAGAAAGTGTGTTAATCATCCATATCTGATTGAATATCCTCTAGTTCCAGGATCTGAAGAGTTTAGGGTAAGAAACATTGACTAATTTTCC
>WWET01000708.1:171709-209198 GCA_011038615.1 Limnodynastes dumerilii
TGCTGATTGACAGGATATGTGACTACATTTTGTAAGCGGGGCTGCTGCTAGGGCCTTTTGTGTCACTGCAGTGCATATTGTAATTTTTTTTTCTTGTATTGATGTGGATTAAAACACTTCACACATTTTTCTGGTTTTCATTTTTTTGCCAGTGGTTCTATAAAACACACCTTTTGTTAATAAAGGTTTTCTTTATTGAATATCAACAAAAGTGAAGATGAAAAACATCATAGATGTTGGTTTCAAATGATCATGTAGAACATTTCCACAAGTATTCTCTGAAAAAGCATTTACTGCAAACATTTGGTTTAGCTAAATTGAAGCCTTGCTCAGCATTAAAATGTTATAGAAAATGTTGTGTTTGGGGTCACGGTGAAGAAGTTTGAAATTAATTTATTTAGGAAACACTGTTACTACATCGTAACCTTCAGGTGGGGTCATACGTTCCCGGGCATGCTTTTCACAATACATCTTTTCCTCCACAAAAAAGTGCCCCTTTTGCTTCAGGTTCATTCCACAGTCGCTGCACACATAACATTCGGGGTGACGAGGCTTGTCACGAATCTTAACGAAGATTCCCCTGCAGAAACAAGAATAGGAGGTGATTGTTTAAGAATTACATCAGAATTTATTCTATTTATTTTTTTGAGGTGCAGTGCATTTACACCAGAGTAATGTTAGGTGCTTTACATTTGTGATCTTGTTGTGCTCCATTTAGGTTTGCCTGCCACTGCTTTACTTTATTATATTTTTTTTTTTTTTTAAATGTTTGACAGGTTTTTACACACTAACCTTGTATCCTACATCTGCTATGTAAGCCAAACTGCATAGTCTATAGAGTCGACAAAGGAAAACTTGGGTGCATTGTGAGATGCTTGGCTTTCATTAATATTGGCGTATACTGGAATCTCGGGCAGCACAGTGTTTTGATAATACCAGGAATGGTTTGTTGAAAGACTGACTCATTCAAAAGGTTTTTAAGTAAGCATTTAACAATAATATTCCCTGTACCCAATTGTGTAGCAAATCCGATTCTGTTCACTGGCATATAATCACTGGTATTCAGTCAGCTTATGACGAAATACAATATCCACATTTTAACTGAAAGCAATTGATGGTAGTTGATTAGAAATGTGATAACTTTCTTGGCTACAACCTATGGTCATTCCTAATCATGTTTTTATCATGACTGGGTTTGACTAGCTTGAAGGTCACATTGGGCCCATCTTAAATCAGGCAATTGTGATTAAGTAAAAGCTTCATAAATGTTTCTGTTGTAATAAGGTAAGTGGAAATTATTATGGTAAAGTTTCAAATAGAGTAGTATATAAAATGCACTGTAGCCTACTGATCAGTAGAGATTACTACTCCTACTTACACAATGCCAGCTCCACAGTGATCACAGATTGGCAATTTCTGGCCACTGCCAACTGAGGCTGCAACTTTGGTAGCTGGGGCTCTCACACTTCGGAACCCAGAAGGCTTCTCTCCTGTAACAGAAAATGAAAAGACAATTAGAAATCTATTTAGGACCTATGACCTAGAAGGGCCTATACATTCCTATGTGTAAACCTCAGAAGCTGTGCTGTGATTCTTACTGTAAGCCATGGCAAGCACTCGAATTTTCAATTGCTCATCAAGCTACAGTATCAACTTGTGAGTCAGTTTCTCTAATCAGAAATGTGCAGTGTGCATCTATACACATGAGCTGCATTCCAATTCTAAGGTCTCCTTTATTTTTATTTTTTGTTTGTCTAACATGGGGTATGTTTTTAAAGATGCAGGTATTCCTTGTGATAGATGACAGCACCATCTGGTACACAATGTACATGGTGCCTCCTGCCAGAAGGTTTGTTTTAGACAAAGTGACTTTTTGGGCTAATGTAAAGCCATGTTAATCTACGCTGCATAGAATGCAGTGGTGGTGGCCAACGGCATGGGGTTTCCTCTGGGAGCTGGATCTTGGGTCCCTTGGAGCATATGAGGCTTAGGAACACATTGTAGAATGCATGAGGGAAATCGTAGCATGCCTGCGGTTTCAACAAATCCACTACTACATTCTGCATAGTTAACCAGAACAAATAGGAGACCTTTGAACTTGGTGTTAAAAAACAAAAAAAAGCTTAGCGTTTACTTTCACCAGGCAGTGAATATATGATGTGCTGGCTTGTGGTCTGGTTTGTATAATGAATACATTTCTTTCATAATTTTTAACCAATCAATTTAAATGCCAGTAGACAAATGATGGCATATATATTTGTTTTGGCAAGAGACTGATCAAAGGTGGAACTAGAGTGCAGGGCAAGCTGATGTTTGTAGCCAAAGGTCATTGCCATTTGGCAAACACTGTCTAGAGCAAAACTGAAAGCAGGACGTGACCGCTTAATTGCTTCAAATTTTTTTTAAGCTTTGAGCATAGTGAGTGGAGTGGGTGATAAACACCCATCATCTAACTTTTAGTGATCCAGACCAATTCCCCCTAAAACGTTTTGCAGAAAAGACACAAGGGAAGGTAGGGTGCTTTGTTTCAGAATACTTCTCACCCTTTGCCGAAGTTGGCAATACTGCTCACAAAGATACCTTTTAAGGATTTCTCTGCCTTTAATCATGTATGCCAAGACAGAATTGAATCCCACAGTAGCTTATCCTCTGCCTAATTTTCTTGCTGCATATAAATAAATCTAATGTCTTTTAAATAAAATAAAATATCTACTCAATTATACTTAAGGCTTATCCGAAAACCCAAAGCCTATATGCCCACCCCCCTTATGTTTCATCTCCAGACTGTTAATGAAGGGCATATTCTGATAGAACAAAAATAATCATGTTATGCTATCATTTTTTTTAGTATGGCTAAAACACAATGGTCCTAAAAACTAGAAAATTATTTCAATTTAATATAAAGACTATAAATTAAAAGCATACTAGATTGCTTGTGACAGCCAAACACTCAGAACTGGTCTGCACTTTTTTTTTTAAGCTGTGCAGTGGTTTTAGGTGGTGTTTATTTTACATTCTGTTACGAGTTATGATCTTAAAGTGGCGATTACTTGGAAATGTGGACATGGCATAAGGGCTGAAACACACTTACTGTCTCACTTACACACCTTACCTCACAAAAGAGCCCACATTTTATGTCTGGCTCCAGTCTGTGGTATTACATCTTGGGGAGATATTGCATCTTTAGGTGAGCTTTTTTGACTGTTTTTCCTAATTCTTCAATCGTTTTGTTGAGTCATTTTGTGTATAGATTTATAGTAATTTAAGAACTTTCAGTGTTAACTGTAATTCTCCACTTTTACTGTGAGCCCCTCTCATATCGAATGCACACCAGTTTCTTTTAAGTACCCTTAAGAATTCAGCATGTTTTCTCAGGGCTCTTGCCCTGGATTAATTTGATATTTGTTTATTTAAATTTTTGGTTAGGGATCCTTCCCAACAAGTGAATAGCCTATGGCTTTCCTCCACTCTAGGGGCCCGATCCAGACCTACGGCCGCAAGCGATCGTACGCCGATCGTGAGCGTAAAGACGGGCAAAAAAACGCACTGTGCATATGCAGTATGACAACTTCCGGTCGTCCGAAGGACATGAGCGTACAGAGAGCGTATTTTCAGCGTATTTTTCGCCCAAGGGGCGTGCGTTTTGTACGACGATAGTGTGGACGCTGGAGTTACTACACAGAGGCGGGGATAGCCATTTAAATTGTACAGTATGGGCGTGCCAAGCTCAGTACGACCAGCGTATCGGTACGAAAATTCGCATGCACGCTGGAAATACTTAGGGTAGGGTTCAGCCGCCGTAACTAGATACAATCAATGGGAGTGTCATGGGCGTTATACGCCCGGGCAATCATACGCTACGCTCACGGTCACTCGCGGTCGTAGGTCTGGATCAGGCCCTAGGTCCCCAAGCCAGGGTGAGTAGTTTGTGGGCTTCCTTAAACCCCAATGCAATGCAGCAGGAGTCTCTTAATGGCTATCTCCTGCACAGTGATACACTTGAGTAGGCAGGAAGCGCTGATAGCCACTGCAGCAGACCTGGCATGTAAGTTATGCATTAGTCCCCACCCAAATTGACGTGAAGGTCTGTCTGAATGCAGAGTACACAGCAGATCTCTACTGGATGCGAGAAAGCCAAAGGGCCCAGATGGTGTGAGTATAAACAGGAGTAGGGCCTATATCTACCTCATATCCAGGGGTTCTCAACCCTGTCCTCAAGTACCACTAACGGTCCAATTTTTTAAATCTCCTTGCTGGAGGTGAGCTCATAACTGGCAGATATATTTTGAAAGCTCCACAGGTTTTGCAGGGAGACCTACAAAACATGGACTTCTAATAACCTTTTTCCGGCCTGTCATTTCTGGCTGTAAAACTAAGTATTTTCTTATACTTTTCATTTATGTAAGTGCTCTATCTGCCTTGTGTATAAAAGAGTATGTGGGAGTGAATTCATTTATAGTCTTATCAATTGTATAGTTCTTAGACTGGTCAGTGGCACCTATATATCTGTATGTTCAGACGTTTCATGTTGCATTATACGTGTATGAAAACATTTTCGATACTTTGCTAAAGTACTAGCATATATGGCTGCGAAAGGGACTTCAAGATAAAGATTTCTAGTGGAAGGTCCAAGCTCCACTATGTGTGCAAAATATTTCCTGTGTATGTGTGTTATGTTAGTAAACTTTACATAACAGAAAGGGGATTTTACCAGGTGTACTGGAAGGTACATATTACATTGTGTGTGAGGGCAAAAATGTAACTTCTAGAAATTAGCACCCGGAGACACAGTTCCATTGCACCATCACCTGTAGAGGAACTGGCTCGTAAGTCTCTGACAATGTCCATTGCCCAGGTCACCTACCTCAAGCCAGACCTTCTATTACTACACCACACATTTCACATTCATAGCTGTTATCCCTCTACTGCTTTCTGGACACTGCTTCTGGAGGCTTGCTTCATCCATTTCCAATGCTTCCAGTTACACAAGAATTTGGGGATTAGAAGTGACAGCTATTAGGTTATTTCTTTATTACGATTCTTCCTGCAAGGTATTCTCCATGATCAGACCCCCTTTTCTGCACCCTGTTAAGTCATAGGATCTTAATTTTGGTAGGCTGGGCTCAGAAGCATTTTGAGGCATTACAGTTTGTGAATCTCCATTACAACACCTGGAAAGTATTGTTCTTTCATATAATTTCATCTGCTCGCCTGATGACCAGGTGGTGGGTGTTTGTAATCCCCATTTTTGTTCTGGCTTTCCATTCAGACCAGGTGGTACTCTGTACTAAGCCCTCCTGCTCCTACTTTCTGTCTCAGATCACGGTCCTCTGAAATTTCTTGGTTGTTAGATGTGGCCTGGATCACTTCAGTTTGTAAGACCAATGCTTTGTTTGTGCTGTATGATGCACAAGAACAGCATAGATTTAACACTTTGACTAAGCCAAGCAAATCGTTGATTTAACAGTCAGCGAAGCTGGTGCCGGTGGGCCTGAATCCACGAGGGCTGTTGGCGCTTAACAGCGGTCATTCACTGGGCTTTGGTCAAACAAAATGTGATAGTGTGTCCACGCTTTTGCAAAATCTTCGTTGCAAGAATTATTTTTATAATTCACCATAAAATCCATTTATCTTAGCTCGTTAGGGGTCAATGTGGACATTGGGGTCTAGTAGGTGGTCTTGGAGTTAAAGACCTTTAAGAACTTTGTGTTAATGGAAATGCTCAGTCCTACTACGCCCCTTTCATGTAGGAAGCAATAGGTTAAAAAAAAGACACAACCAGTCAACCAACCAACAACAATAGCAAAGGGTGGGAGCGCAGTGACTAGGAATATGGATTTTACAGTAACAATTTTATTTTTAAAGAAGAATTGTAGAACAGATGTGAGGCAGGCCACCGCAATATCAGCATGTACAGTGACATAAACCTCTTTATAGTAAGAGATCATGCAAACAGCATCAGAAAGAGAGCACATAGTGACTGACAGAAGTGAACAACATTCCTAACAATGTGATATGTAGCAATTGCACTGCTAAACCATGCTCTACCTGGCTCTATATACTGGCCGCTTGTAGGACCTGTGAATAAATGTTCTGTGCCATCAACATCTGGCAACAGAGAAAGAATACTTGATTAAATGAACCTAAAACATTTACAGCAGATCTCTAATATAACATGTGGTTGTTCTCCTGCAGTATATTATGTATTATGAATCCGTTTCATGTTATCATAAATAGCAAGTCTGTTGGGGCATTGATATTCTATTATATTCATGCAGTAGCTTTTATGTATCTATCTATCTATCTATCTATCTATCTATCTATCTATCTATCTATCTATCTATCATAAGTTCAATGGGTTTGAAATGACTTTAGAATGTAAAAGCCAGCCACACACTATGCAATCTCCCCATTGACAAGATAATGCAGGGGTCGCTCTGCCCATCCCCTCCCTGCCCTGTCTGAACAATTAGAAGGGCAGAATTGGGCAGAAGTGTTACTGAAGCATTTTGTTGGCATCTCAATAAATCATTCCATGCAATATACTAGCATCTTAGATTAATACACACAGGGCCTGATCCAGATCTGTGCACGGCGTACGTGCTGATGTGTTTGGTTTAAGTGGGATGGGCTGTGTGTAATCCAAAAGCACACCCAACGGGGCCCTAATTACAGCACAAAACGAATGGCCACTTGCTAACTAAGCTTAATACAGCTACGGGCCCCAATACATTGTGCAAGAGCAGGGCAGCACACTAATGAAAACTAAACGTGTGACCTGCTGTTGGTGCAAATGTTTTGACATTCAGTACTCTGCTTCATGTACATTGAGTTCTGCTCGGGTGTGCTTGCCTTGCCATGCCCTTACTGTCCATGGACTACGCTTTTCCTGCTCTTCCTACTGTGATGCGCAAACCAACGCAGTTCCGGTTGCATTAGGGTCTGAATGGGACTTTATTACATTGAAACTCAAAAATAACGCAGCAGTACGCCTCATCAGCTGGTGTACGCGCACCTCGATCAGGCAGTGTGTGGCCGGCTTATATCTCAATCTGCCAGTGAATTATATAACGTGCCTCACTATTGTAAGCTGATAAATAACAATACCATCTATTTGTATTAAAAAAAACAATGTTGTTTACATAAAGATGTTTACATTACCCATTTCCGAGGTGATCTATAAAATCAAGGCCTGATTCAGGTGCCTGCCATCCACCATTGCAATGCTTTTTCTGCAAATTTACATTGCAGATTTTTATGCGCACTTGTAATAGACGGGAATAAACACACTTTGACCTTATTCCCGTCTTCGCAGGCAATTGAATCAAGCGCTATAAGTTCAATACAGTGTAGAAACAGCAGCCTCTCAAAAGAAATCTAGCATAATGCAATTTTGATACAGAGAAGTGAAAAGTAACTATATATAATCCACAAAGAAAATAACAGTACGTATGATAAAGCAATGATAATTTGCGCTGCCGCCTGTTGTCACAGGTTTCATATTTACCCAATTTAGAAAGTTAAGAAAACTAAACAATTTTATTTGAGACCAAATTTAAGCTAAATTCAGAGGCTACTTGCCTTTCTCATCAGTCTCTAATATCTCCTGCAGTACTAGGAAGGAGGTGGACTGTCGTGGTGGTTCATCGGATTCTTGATTTTCCTGCAGCATCTTGTAGACCTCAGAATCTGCAGCAACATGTCGAGCATTTGTAGACTGAGGTTTTTCTGCACTGTATGTAAGGAAAGGACAAATATACATAATTATTTTACACTTATAACCATTTTACTGTTGATCTTGTGACAATTCACAATTTGTGCAATATACTCATCACATTTAGAATTTTAACAAGATATCTAAGTGTCTGTGTTGACCTTTCCAAAAGCTTTATCACTGATGGTGACTACAAGTGACAAATGTATAAACAATGCCACACTATAGAATCCAGCTAACAGCTAGATATTCTTGTAACCCCAACACATTATTATGGATTGTCTTAGATATGGGGTTCTCAATCAGTGGTACTAGTACCAATGGCTGGTGGTACTTGGGGCAGCTGATCAAGCTTGTCAGGAGGTAGCAGCTGTACTTTCACTTAAACAAGGTGTGATAGCAGAGAGCATGTTTAATAGAGTATCTTAGGGGATAAATGGATTATATAGAAAATATAACTCGAAACCATTGCAAAATATGTAAGGAAAAAAAAAAATTAAAGTGTGTATCTACATGATCTGAAAAATGGAACTTGTCAATAAAAAAGGCTGAGAACCATCGGTCTTAGATGGTTTCTAGAAACAGTTGAAGAGGAGAGTGGATGACGGTATTATGTTACGTTAAGAAGAAACTAAGATATTTACAGTTAAAGATAGATGATTAGATCTTGACATTAAAAAAGATTAGCACTTTATCCACAAACTATATCAAGATTTAAAATAATATTGTTACTATGATATCTAGGTCATAACACTCCCTTTAGTCATTAAAAAACACATTTTTGCAAAAATTGTAAGATAACAGTCATCCACTCAACTCATTTATAATAAGTAATATTTTGAATCCCTATGAAATATATAGTTGTTATTTTCTCCTCAATATGTACAATTATAATTTTTTTTCTTTTTTTAAACTGTCAATCATAATGACTACTATATTGGCACAACACACTTTTCTTGGGCCTGCTCAGTGATAACTGCTCCCTGATAGTTCCATTTAGCCAGAAAATAAAAATACTGTGATGATTGCTGTGGTAAATGTGATTGTGGTTAGAATGATTCCTCAAGGAAACATGAGATATTAGGAGATACCAGTGCACAGCTGTTTCACTTTAGCAGTCTAGTATTGGATCATTTTTACCTTTGGGACATTGGTTTTCTTACCAATGGGACATATTACAACAACTTTACAAAAATCCAGGGACCTATTTCAGAGTTTGTCTGCAAACATCAATACATGCAACATGTGGTTGTTTACAACTAAAGGCTTGAATGCAGCCCTTTCACTCAAAAGGGGCCAGATTTACCAATCAGATTTTAGCTGAATTTCTCTAGTATGTAATAGGAAAGTGAGAGCTAGAATCTGATTGGTTGCTCTAGGCAACATCTTTACTTTTCCAAACCCACAGTTTAATATATTTCGCCCCAAGTATGGATATTTGGACTAACTGTCACCATTCACAGCAGCCACTAATGTAACAAAAACTGGCAAATAGTGCTGTTGATTTGAACTCGCATGCTCTCCTCTCTGACAATAACCTTCTCCTACAGTTCAGATGGTTGGAATCTGAATCAGCTACCCTGTCTATAACATCTTGTACTAATATTGATAATGTCAACATGTATCATACTGAACGATCAGTAAAACAATGTGGCATTGGCTGCAATAGACATGACGAGATGTACCCACAATAAGCAGTTCCTGAATTTCAGTACTGAGAAGCCACATGTGCTGTAATATCCACACCAGCACTAGGTGAAGAACCTCTGGAGGTAATCTTATGCACATTGCATGCTTCACATCTATGAGGCACAGTCCCTCCGACATCACCCTTTCCATTAGGTACAAAATGCTCTGCTATGGAGCTTCCAACTGTCACTATGGTAACCACCTTTGTTGATTTTCACATATCAGGTAACTATTTAAAATCAGGTGAAGGTGATGGAAGCTCGGGAGAGGAGTTTTTTGTACCTAATGTAAGGGGGTATGGAAATATCTATGACTGATGTTAAGCATGTAATATTCAAAATATTTTAAATGCATGTATTACAAATTTATAATAGTTGAAAAATGTACGTTAATATCTTTCTCTTTGTTTTACATAAAAAGGTTCAGGTAATTCATTGATATCCGTATTCATTTGTTTGAAGGTGGTTGAAAGAGTTTGTCTGTTTTAAACTGCTTTGAATACCCTGTTAAATTTTAATATTTATATATTTTAAGTGCCTTATACAGATAAGAATGGAAATTAGAGCCAAGTCAGTTCTGGTTTAATAGTGTACAATTGAACTGTACCATTACATCAATGATAAATGTAACCTTTTGTGGTTTTAAATCATTTTATATAGAAAAACAGATTAGAACTACTTGACGCCATGTCAACTCTTCTCTTGCCATCGCTAACACAATATAAACCAGGGCTCGACAAAGGATGGTCGCCATGATGGCCAGAAATTTAGAGGTGGCGTCTTTCATAATTCAGGGCCAGATAATCCACTGGGTGACTACGGACAGTGTCAGGTCTTGACCCACTCCACCAGTGCGGCAGTACAAGGCGACTGCATTTTGGCAGCTGCACCGTTTCCAGAGTTAGCAGTGCAGCCACGGACACCGACATTTGCTGGAAAAGAAGCTCCCAGGGGCTCTGGTTACAACAGTAATAAACAAACAAACAGCGCTGTATGGGAGCAATTAATATTCATATAATTAGACCTAATATAGTGACACAAAGGCTGAAGTCATACACTGGTTATTATTAAAAACATATATTTGTTTATTTGACCACAGTCAATCAATAGATAAAATACTTATGTAAACTTATAAATCAATTTAAATGATAAAAACATCAAAAATCGATTATTGAATGTCCATGTATAGACAGCCTGCAGACATTATCTGACTAACGACAGAGAAATAGCACGTTTTGCATGATCTAAAGTCCAAAGCATATGAAAATTGAATTATGTCCTTTTGATTCAGAACAATTACAAACCATATGTCTAGCTGCCAGCTATAGAGCTGTCTCCATATGACGGTATTCCGTCATTCCGGCTAGCCACCCGGGCAGCGGTAACGGACCAGCTAAACCACGTGGACAAGGTGTATTATCCGTGGGAAGATTCCCTTACAACTTACGAAGTGACCAAATTGGAGCAACATAAACAGTCCCGTGATCGGGTAAAACTCCTCTATTTTATTCTCCACTATTCTAAACCCACTCTCCACTGCAAACTGTGTCTGTAGTTCCAAGTGTTGAATTATTAGCTTTTGTATGGAATACCGTCATTTGGAGACAGCTCTATAGCTGGCAGCTAGACATATGCAGCTTTATTTACTAAAGCTTTAAAAAGTTCATTTTTGGAGTTATGAAGTTATAACTCCAAAAATGAACTTTTTGCTATTTACAACAGCCTGTAAAACTAATTATTTAGCTATAGCCAGAGGTCAATCCCTTAAGTAAATTATAACAGCAGCGCTGGACAGCAACTAATATATTGTGTGTCAGTTGTCAGTGCCTACAATGATATATGAGACATAGATGTTTGTTAAATCTACATTCTGATCGCTTGCTCAGCCTGCAAAATGTCCGATTGTGCTGTTTTAAATGACCGGCTCTCTTGAGCTTCCATAAACACCACATAGGCCTGAAAACATTTCTGTTAAGCACAAAATTTGTGAGCCAATAATAAACATAATTCTATCATTTATGTTAGTGCAATAGTGAAGGATGCAAAACTCAGATATAGTGAAATCAAATCATTAGTGTACAATAACATGGTTCATGGAATAAGGAGTGAGTATAGTGAGTGAGATGCAAAACCATAGGCAAGCAGTGCCACTCTACAACACACATGCACTACGCCAGGTCCCTGTGCCCACCAGCTATGTTACCTGGAATAAGATGGGTTAATAGAAGAGATCTGCCCCTGCAATGTATCCATAATATTTTCCTGGGAATAGAGCTGTAATGGGGAGTTAAACTGGCTGTGTGTGACTCTGAGGCCAGGAATATCCACCTCCACTGGGCTGTTGGGACAGATCTGTGCAGCTTGTTTTAGCTCTCCAGGTACCACTCGCACTTGAGTTGGGATTGAGGAGGTGCTGTGCCTCCTTTGCAAAGTAGTGGGGGAAGTACGTGACTGAAGAGGTTTATAGACAGAAGACAGGGGAGCTTTAAACATGGCAGAGGGGGATAGGGGGCTAGAAACCAGTTAGAATGTAAAGATCAGAAGCAGAGAGATGATGACAGATCAGCAACAAAAGGAAGGAAAATGAAAAATTAATAAAAATAATTGCCTTTGAATTTGCTTTAAAACAAAAAATAACTGTCCACAACTTTATGTTAATGAAAATAATATTGTTGTGGTAAACAATTATATATTAGAAAAATAGTTATATCATATAAATCTATGAATATACATATAAAATATATATAGTGCAGACATGAATTAATGCTGCATCAAATAAGTAGCTACACAATAAAGTTTTTTAAAGGGTCTGAACAAAATTCAGCCAATCAATTCACAAGGAAATAGTGATGTCACTGTGACAGCTTGTAAATGGCCTGTCTCCACTGAGTGAAAGTTAGGGGTCCACTATAAATAGGGGCAGATTGTATCAATGGGAAAGCACCTGATGGAGCCTGTTGGTGATTTTAATGGCTGGTAAGTCATGCTGAAAGCACGCTGAAATTTGACAGGTCTCTGGTAAATAAGAAAACACACTGTTAGTTTCCCATCAGTCGTTCATCTGTAGAATGCATGTGAACAAAGAAAAACACGGGTCAAACAATCAATATAAGAAACAATAAAACCAAACACAGTTCATAAGCTGAAAAATGAAATAGTTATATGTAAAATGTGATTGAGATGAGTATACAATGTATAGCTTAATATATTATCTCATACAACAACAAATAAACATTGTCTATATACTATACCATGCAGGTAATGCACCACTGAAACAGACCTATTTAAAAATACTTACACTTTGGTTGGCACTGGGGCACCAGAGGATTTTATCTCCAAAGTATTATTGAAGCTTTGGATGTTGTCGGAGGAATAGAGGCCAGCTGGGTTGTTGTACTGAGCAGTGATCACTTTGGGGGTGCTGGAAGCGGAGGCAGCAGTGAACGGCATAGCACTTCGATTGTGGGCAACTCCTATCTGTTTTATTTCCTGCATGCAAGGGGACCAGAAGTAAAATGAGACGTGTATCTACCATGCATGCGTGATGTGACAAGACAGCCAGAACTCATGCAATGCTAACTGACAACTTGCTGACAGCTGACAAAATAAAAAGGGGGATGTACTGTAAAATTAGCATTCATTTGTTTTAAAAATATCTTCATGATTACCTGTCATTTTAGGCAAATTTTTTATTCCACCAAAATGTTTGTAATATTTTAATTTAATTAAAAAAAATACTATATAGAAGAAAGTGAAGTTTTTTTAGTGTATGTTTCTTTTTAATAAATTCACCAATTTGTTTAAAATAATTGTAAAAAACCTTATTAATTATTTTATAAGATGCAAAATGTTAATAATTTACATATGCTACCAAGTCTAAAAGCTATCTACACAAATTTTTGCCAGTATAAATCATATGTTGCACACTAATTTGTTAGTTATAGGAATGGTTCCAAACCAGTTGGCAGGAAAAAAACAATAATAGCTATATAATATACAACCCATGTCCTCCTTTGCAAAGAAACATAGTTTTAAAGATTTTATATATTAACACTACATGATAATAGTGTAATGTAGACTAGATCCTTGACGGTTGTTATGTAGACAGTCAAAATGTCGACAGGCAAGTACTAACATAGGGCTGTACGGATTCCCAGGTGCGATTCACAAGTCCGTGTCTAATGGACTTCCGTGCGTAAAATCAACGTAGATTGCTTAAATTTAGTAACTATGCATGCACAGTTCATCGGATCGTAAAAATAGGCACGGAACTTCCCGAAAAAACAGATCTCTGAATACGGCCCATAATATTCAACTGTCAACATTTTGATCTGTCAATATTTTAAAATGCCAACATTTTATACCAGATCCAAGTTGATGCCCACTGACAACAGTTACTATGCATTACTACAGCAATGACTGTCAAAATTATTTTGATAAACCTGAATATTTGGGTAAACAGCTGCAATACCGGAGGAAAGTAAAGCAGTGTCACCTTCTATTCAATCCTGGTCTATGACAGAGAGACAGCAGTCTCATAAAATACCCCCTCTACCCATACACAGGTAGCGCTTCCTGGGTAATGGCAGTAATAGCTAGACTACAATGGACCATATTAGGAGTCCAATCCAACCATGAACATTTGTGCAAATATGGACTAATTTAACCCAGTCATTTACAAGGCATGTCTAACTCCAGAGAAATGCTGATGGAGGAGATGCCACCTCTCTATCAGAGCGCTGGAGTAGTGTTTACACTTACAAACACTTCAGTAAATTTAGGGAAGTGCTTCATATTCTTTGTTGGCAGTCTAGGTAAATCAGGGGAATTATGTTGCATGTCATTATTATTATAATTCATGTTTATTTATAAGGCTCCACATGGTTTCTGCAGCGCTGTATAGAGAAAATATGAATACATAAATAACTTACAGGGTACAATAAAGTAGAGGTGTGAGTGTAGTGTAGTGCCATGCGAAAACCATAGAGGAGAAGGTGTGGAGCAAAAGTGTGTGTGGGAGGAGGGGGTGATAGAGGGCAGTTTTTAGAGCTAATATGCTAAAAAGGGAGGGGGTGTAAAGGGATTAGGGAAAGGGAATGTTAGGCAGGAGTTGGCGGGAGAGGTAAAGGGAAGGAAGATTGGCAAGAGGTGGGTTTTCAGGGAGCACTTAAAGGGTGGTAGATAGCCTAATAGGCTACAGAAGGTTGTGCCAGTGCAGAAGGGCAGTGCAGGAGATATCTTGGATATGGGATGAGAGGAGGTTATCAAGTGGGAGGTGAGGCAGCAGCTGTTGGCAAAGCAAAGGGGTTGAGAGAAAGTATGGATGGAGATAAGGAAGGAAAGGTAGGGAGCAGTGGAGGAGGAGAGAGCTTTCTAGGTGATTGTGAGGAGTTTGAAGATAACTCTAAAGCAGGCAGGAAAAAAAAAAGAGAGGTAGAGGCGGAGTGACAGGAGAGGAAAAAAATTCTAGCTGCAGCATTGAAAATGGATTGGAGAGGAGAGAGATGGGCCAGCCAGCACCCAGAAAGGAGGTCAATGTGGGAGATAACACGAGAGTGAATTAGACTTTTAGTGGCATTGGTGGAGAGGAAGGGCATGATGTGGGCTATGTTACATAGGTGAAAACAGCAGGATTGTGTGTCGGGTGAAGGAGAGATTGGAGTCAAGGATAAAAAGAGAAGGACCAAGGACTGATCCTTGGGGACACCAAGGAAAAAAGAAGCAGGAAGGAAGGATGAGCTTGGAGTGGAGACAGAGGTCAGAGAGATGGAACGAGAATCGGGAATGGACAGCATCAATGAGAGCAGGAGAGGGTGGTTGACAGTGTCAAGGGCAGTAGACAAATGGAGGAGTATGAGAAGGGAGAAGTGGCCATTAGATTTGGCAGATAGATCATTATCAGGACAGTTTTGTTGGAATGTAGGGGGCGGAATTGGAAAGGATGCAGGATGGAGCTGTCTGTGAGGTAGCTGATAATCCAACTGGGACATTAGATTCGGATCAGTATGGGACGGGAGAGGGGAGTCACAGAAGGAGATAATGAGAATGAGAGAGGGAAGGTAGGAGGAATAGAGAGGAAATGGGAGGTGGAGGGTAGAGGTAGCAAGAGAGGCCAAGGTCAAGAATGTTGGGTTGTAGATAGAGAGGTGAGGGAATGTAAATAGCAATATATTTAGCATGCATCAAACAAAGGAAAGCAGCTACTGTGGGCAAAGGTGTACAGGTTATCTAGTAGACTGTTGTCTGGTAGAAAGATCATCGTGTGGAAATAAAGGAGGGCAGAAGAAAGGAGGAAGAGAGGATGGAGAAGAGGGTGCAGATGCTAGTGAGAAAAAAGTAGGGCAATAAAACTAGGTCTAAGGTGATATGATAGAGTGGTAAACAAGAAGGGAATGAATATATTAAAGTGGATGAAAAAAGTAGCATGTATGAAAATAAAATAAAAGTGTGGTTATCAGAAGCAATACAATTTAATTAAAAGTGAGGTTAACATGCAGGAAACGTCTATTGGTGGTTTCGGCTGCCACATGAAAGAGTATCCTTCAGGTTTGGATCCAAAGTACACCTCCTTTAATGTCTCTCTTTCAAGGGAAATTATGTCACGTGTTCCGCATGGACCGGCTGAAGTCCACATTACAAAAAGATATCCACTTTCTTTAACACTAGGGAATGTTTCAGTAACATAATCTCAGACAATTTCAAGACACAAGTATGGACCTGCTTTGGAAATACCACATGGTAAGAGACCTGCCTCTACATGCAGGATCCTCCAGTTGTTTGGGAAAGTCCATAATGAAAGATGCAATGTGGTGTGGTTATCAGAAGCAAGCGTGGTGTGATGAGGAGCACAACATTAACCGAATACATGAAATGGTCAGATATGTCCAGGATGAAGGCGGCAGTGCGGTGGCTAGAAAATAAGCACACATTGCGTGTGCACTTGCACCTCATCAAAACTTCAGTAATGGAAGTGGTTCAGATGGCAGGCCTGGATGGGTGGGATGTGTGTACGCAAATGGGAGGTATTTAAATAGTACATTAATTATTAAGGTTGCGTCCACCGTTTGTAAGTACACCCATGTGAGAGATCTCCCCTGGGTATAGTGAGCTCAGGGCACAGCAGATAGGAAGGTCTGGATTCGGTCCTACATGACAGGCATTGAAGGTGTTAAGCCAGCTCTGCAGAAAGCATAACTCCTGACATTCCAAACCTATGACGCAAATGCGGCTCCAGGGCGTCAAACAATAGTCCTGCTATATCTTGTTATCAAACCTACTGCTGAATGACACAACTTGCCATTACATCACGTCCCTCCGGAAACAGCAACATGTACAAACACTGCACAAATACAATGGCTTCCTAGCAGAATGACTATTTAGCAAGGCAGGCAGCATAGGAGAAACCCATGTCCTGATAAATCCTCAGTCTACGCAGGAATTTACAATGCAATATTCTTGAGTTCAGTATTCTCCAAACATCTTCTATAACTGTTTATTCTGCACACTGATAAGATCTGGCAGACAGCTAGAATGCAGAGTAAGGATTTTCTAAAGAGTTAGCAAGATTTGGAAAGGCGATACAGCAATAGACTGATCATGGCCCTATGTGGCGCTGTCTTGTCATAAAGAACAAATAAAGCTGGGTACACACGACACATCATCACATGCTATATTTTACATCTTAGCGTCCCGATGAGCATGAAGATTCATGCGTACACACTTACGCGATTTGCGGTCACATTTGTGACTTTGATCTCTTTTTACCATCTGCTCATCTGGCATTGTTCTGTCGCTGATCATTAAAAATATGAAGGTTATAAAATTAAACAGTGCAATGTGTCATGCAGTATAAAACATGACCATGGGAGCACACACACTAATACGATAGCATAGCAAGCAGTCGTGTGATATAAGTGATATATGGATGGAAACACTGTAGTGTGTACCCAGCTTCAGAAATATGGAGGTAGATCCATGTCGTACGTAATTCCCCTGTTTTGAAGGTCGTGCACATGCACACAACCTACTTACGCTTGTCGTATCTCCGCCGTAAAGACGGAGATAGACAGCATGTGTAGCATAATGAGGGGACGGGGCAGGGGAAGCCCCGTTACCATCAAGTATGTGACTGTAAGGCTGCATACCTGATCATAAAACTTAGGGTAGATAAATGTCCAGATTTACTACCGAAAGCGGGGAGTGTAGGGGGCGCTCCCTGCTCCGAAAACGGCCGTACAGACCTCTGGTGGACGTAAGGTGCCCGTAGGTTTGGATCCGGCCCATGGTCACTGGGAGGGTGTAAACACTGTAGAGTGTGTCCAGCTTTAGTAATACAGGAACAGATCCAGACCCCTGTACTTGTTCCGTTCATGCGGGGGTCTGTCCGTCCAAGAGAGAGAGGAGAGTGCACGCCCCCTGTCAGTCCCCTCTCTCGTGCGGGCTTTATGGCCGCTTAGCCTGCCTTACATCAGTAGTGCGGGTCAGCGGTCCATATGACCACTTATACGCACCAGCGTGGAAGCCTCCTCCAACACTGTACACTTTGCACGCTTCCCCCCCGCCCGCTCTAGTGGGCGGAGAAGAAGCACAACCCATTTCCTAGGAACAAAGTATTGTAACCCTAGCGCAACATCTGGAGGGCGCATGTGCCCTTCGGTCAAATCAGGCCACTTACACACCTTGCATGTGTAAGTGACCGGACATTCTTACTTCTGGATCTGGCCCATGGTCACTGCCAGGCTGACAAACATACATGTCATCGAGTTTGGTTGGACAAGCTTACTGAATTATAGCATGCACCTCAAGATGCTGACTGCCACAGTAAATATACAAAGCCACCCATGAATTCCTAAAACACTTCCATTATTTTACAGTTCTGGAGATGAAAAAGAGAGAACATTTCTCACACAGATAAACTCAGGCAAAAGATCATTCAACACATAACTGAGCGTCCTCACATAAAACAATTAGCACGCTATTATTTAGTTTGACTTTAATTACAGATAATTAAATAATCACCTAGGCATCATATACACTACCAGTGTCTAGTAATCCATTGAGGATTATTTAAAGAAAAGAGCAGCCGTATCTCCTAGGGAACAAAAAAACTAATCAAAATTAATCTTTAAACCAGGTGTGCACTTCACATAGCAAAGCATACACATTCCACTACTGGCTCAGCACTACAGGATGCAGGGTCCAAGACACCTGACATGAATACAAGACATTCCGGGACAGAGGTGGTGTCAAACATGCAGCATAGAACATGCCAGGATATGAGCTATAGGATGTATCAGTATCTGTGCATTGCAGAGTGTAGGCAAGATCCTTTCTGCTTCAGCACACACATAACATTCTCTTAGACATATACATGCTGGCCCTGCTATCATGCCCAGGGCTATTCAAACCATAGTGTAGTTTTGTAGTGGAACATCCCTCAGTAGAAAACAATATGTGTGCCAACTCCATATCTGTGCCAATGGAATCATTAAGATGAGAGGATCAGAAAATACAAAGATTAAATAGTTATAGTGAAATAAATCACTGTTCCTTTAACGTATTTTAAATGTGGTAAACTAGTGATATTTTATCTGTGAGCTGTAAATGTTAGTAGAGGGGGACGGAGCTATGGGGTCAGCAGTTATCCTCAGGGCGCATGGCACTGTACAATGTGTTATAGAAAGTCTGGACCTGATTCAGATCTCTGTGAAATTTACGCAGTCCATACAGAGCTCCTTAACTTCTCCTTACGGATCTGCATCCATACAGACGAAGATCCATGTGGTACTGGTGCCCTCCACCCCTGGCCCTTAGTTACCATGCCCAACCCCACCAGTGTGGCAGGATTTTGGAAAGTGGATTCGAAGGGTCGGCCCGTTCTACGGAAGTACTTCCGCACAGAACCAAGTTCCGTAACGTAAGGAAGCATATTGCGCGTGGTTGCGTGTGTATTTTTAGGATCGGATGAACTGCGCATACATAGTAACTTTTTCCACGCACATAAGTACTTTCGGCACGGACTTGTGAATCGCACTTAGGGACATACGTACGGTAGAAATTATATGAAAGTGGGCGGGCATTTAAATGGGCATTTGAGGGCACCGTTAGACAAATACGCACGTACGGAAGTAACAAACGCGTAAGTACACACATAGGGGCAGATCCGGAATAGCGCTTCTGTGCGAATTTACGCGTGGCGGACACGTAAAATCACGTTTTTGTAAGTACTGCGCATGCGTACGACAGATAATATGCAACGTAACGTAAATGTGAGCATATGGGGCATTTAAGTATTTGCTGCCTAAATTCGTACGTGTGGGCATGCTAATTTTACGTGCGCAAAAAGTACGTCTAAAATACGCAATGTAGGTGGGGGTTTTCATTTAAAGTGTACAGTATGGGTGTGCTTAGCTGCGTAAATCTGTGTTACCCATCTGTACGTGTGCGGACGACAGCAGTTACACGGCCAAAAGCTAAGGTAGGGTTTGGAAAGCAGAAATCGGTCAAAATACGTATATTCAAGGGGTGTGCCTAGGGGAGTGTACAGAGGGTACGCATGCGAAAATACGCTACGCTAGGAAACGGATTGCAAGCAGAGTTCTGGATCTACCCCATAGACTTACGGGTGCCCTATGGAGGCGGAAGTCACCGAAAACCCATCCGTGCGAGGGGAGTGTCATGGGTGTTGCTTGCAACGTAGCTGCGTATATTTGCATACTTTATACACACGCATCTGTGACTACGGCCCGTAATATCTAGCGTGCACATGTGCCGATATTACATGTCAAGGGAACTAACGCAACTGACTTGCCCATTATGAAATGTGAATGTGACCCAATGCATCTATGCATGACTACACCACAGAAGCTTTTCTCCAGAATGAGGAAGGAAAAGCTATGTATAAAGCTTTATATTGTAGATGGTGATCGTCCATAGACTTACGGGTGCCCTATGGAGGCGGAAGTCACCGAAAACCAATCCGTGCGAGGGGAGTGTTATGGGTGCTGCCTTGCAACGTAGCTGCGTATATTTGCATACTTCATACACACACATCTGTGACTACGGCCCGTAATATCTGGCGTGCACATGTGCCAATGTTACATGTCAAGGGGACTAACGCAACTGACTTGCCCTTTATGAAATGTGACCCAATGCATGTACGCATGACTACACCACAGAAGCTTTTCTCCAGAATGAGGAAGGAAAAGCTATGTATAAAGCTTTATATTGTAGATGGTGATCGTGACAGTCCTAGTTTACAGCCTTAGTAAACAGATCTGAGGTGCACACTGGTCTTAACAGAGAATGACTGATGAAACTAATTAATGACAGAGCTTAGAATTGTTGTCTAAGCGTTTGTTTCACTTTTGTAGCCTATGATTAATATAGTTCTTGTTATACTCTTACTAATCAGCACCAATAATGGTAATTACTACATATCAATAATTGTATGGATAATATTAAATTTTTGGGGGCTATTCACTTCTATAAGTAGACACTGGATCAACGTGAAGGGCCAGATTAATTAAGCTGCGAGTTTGGAAACGTGGAGATGTTGCCCATAGCAACCAATCAGATTCCAGCTCTCTTTTTCCTATTACATACTAGAGAATGTTAGCTAGAATCTGATTGGTTGCTATGGGCAACATCTCAACTTTTCCAAACCCACAGTTTAGTAAATCTGGCCCGAAGCGTACTAATTCCCGTCTATTCGACTAGCCTGAGAGGGCGACGTCACTATGGGACATAATTGGTTACCTCCAGTTTGTGACTTCAGCGCTGTAATTACTCCCCTTTAGAGTTTTGATATCTTTTAACCAGATATAAAACATTACTAGATGATTAGAGAAACAACATCTATCTTCACAGCAATGGCAGCTGACAGCAGAGTTTACACTTGGCTTGGTCACAGCTGTGCTTCATATAAACATATAATTATGAAGAAAAATACAGCACGTATGAGAGATTGTGCAAAGGCAGCTGTGTATGTATATACACCAACAAGCACTCAATCATTCTTACTGAGAGTAAATATCTTCAGACCATTCCTATTACTCTGTATAAGAGCATGTTCCATTGGTGCGTTACAGCAAATCACAAGACGAATAACATATTATAAACCATTGCTAATACATACTAACTTACAATGATTGGGCTGGATCCAGACCTTGTTAAGTGCATTAACTTAGTTACACCTGGGCTAAACCATGTTGAATTCAGGGGGAGTCAAGTTAATTGTATACTTTGCATGCAGGGATATATCTTTAAATTGCTTACTGCACACAGATACTGACCAGCTTTACTATCACACTGTTATTTAGACTTGGGATAGGAAACATCACCTCTCAACTATAATACTGTTTGCAGCAGATTAAATATGACTCCCCTGAAATCAACATGGTTTAGCCCAGGTGTAACTAAGTTCATGCACTTAACAAGGTCTGGATCCAACCCATTGTAATAGTGGTGTGGGCACCTAGTGCAATGAATACATTAGAGGATTACAGGAGCCCAGTTTCAGCCATTGAGACCTAGGGATAGATTTACTAAACTGCAAGAAATAAAAAGTGAAGATTCAGATTCTAGCTCTCACTTTAATATTACATACTAGAAAATGTCAGCTAGAATCTGATTGGTTGCCGTGGGCAACATCTCCACTTTTACTTTCCCGCAGCTTAGTAAATCTGGCCCCTAATGTCTTTCTATTACCAAAATAGGACACTGCAGGTGTACTACAAAATTTATAGTCTGCCAAATTATTATTTTATGTTAATGTCTCTCCATATACAGTATAAACAAAGCATCATGAGGATTAACACAAATATTTACCTGAGGATTAGATGCCAAATTCATTTTATATGGGTTTGATTTGCCTTCTTCAAGAGGGGACCAGATTTTAGACTCTGACCTGAAAGAAAAAAAAGAAATCTGAAACAATTCTGATTCTTACATTCAGTTGCTTTTTGGCACTGATGCAAGTAATGGTCAATTGTAGGAGATGGGCTCAGCCTAAAAACAGCATATGTTCAAGGGATAAGACTTTAAAACAGAAGAAATATAATGCATCCACTGGTACAGGCCTGGTCAACCCGTGGCTCCCCAGGGGCTGTGATACCACAAATTGCAAGTGGTTGCAGTCTCCAGTCCGATGGCCCGCTTTGTGAAATAGAGACAGCCGAAAAGTAACTTCTCTATTTCGAATAGGGAACCATTTTAGAATTTTTTTTTAATGAGTGAGTGTGCCGATCGGCATTCTCGTCCATTTATTTTCGCAGAGCCGCCGGATGAGAGCTACGGAGAGGTGAGTAACTTTAGTATTAAGGGGGAAGTTAGGGTTAGACGCTTAAGAAGGGAGGGTTAGAGTTAGGAGGGTTAGGCTATAGAGAAGGGAGTATTAGGGTCAGGCTGCGGGGAAGGGAGGGTTAGGGTTAGGCGATAGGGGGTCTTAGGTTTAGGCTAGGGAGAAGGGAGTATTAGGGTCAGGCTAGGGAGAAGGGAGTATTAGGGTCAGGCTAGGGAGAAGGGAGGGTTAGGGTCAGGCTGCGGAGTAGGGTGGGTTAGGGTTAGGGTCAGGCTGCGGGGAAGGGAGGGTTAGCGTCAGGCTGCGGGGAAGGGAGGGTTAGGGTTAGGGTAATGGAAGAGGAGGGTTAGGGTTAGCATTAGGGAAAGGGTTGGGGTTAGTTTAGCCACTCACCTTTCGGAGCACTGTGTTCGCTATTCCGGGGATCGATTGCTATGCCTCTTAGAGGCATAAGCAATCGATATGCCAGCCAGTTCTCAACGGGCTGGAAGAGAACAGCCCAATCAACCAGTCATTGAACTTCATCCCAATAATAATAATAATAAAAATAATAATAATAATAAAAATAAGGGTCCGGAGTCACAGTCACGTAGTATTCATCTTATGTACGTTGTTTTAAGAATTGAGCTACTACGCGTGTGTTGTAGCTTATTTACGGCATCTACGTACCATTTCTGTACGTAGATTGCGTTTAAAGACCGCGCTTATGCAATCTACATACAGAAACAGTACGTAGATAGCATAAATAAGCTACTATGCATGTGTAGTAGCTCAATTCTTAAAACAACGTATGTATGATGAAAACTGTGACTGTGAATCCGGAACAATAGCAGTAATAAAAGACCAGATCCAAATGTTTGTGGATGAGGGATTATTGGATACATTTGGATTTTTTACTGCAGACTTTCCGCATCAAGATATCTGTGCAAGTGCTCTGCATCCACTAACCCCTGGATAAATAGAGTTATTGCATGCTGATCAAATATGTGTGTATCCCAAAAAGCAAGAACGGACAAAATCCACCCGAACACATGAAAATCAAGGTAAAATCATATGTCTGGATTCCAATAATAATAAGAACAACCGTTTACATTCTCATATATTATAGGTGGGAAATGATTGTCAATAACTAGCATAGGACAATATAATAAACATGAAATAAAGCAGTTTCAAGGAAACAGTAATAAAACAGGTTACTTCATCTGCATCTGGAACAAATCTGCTATTTAATCATCACGGTCAGTTAGAGCAGAATGTAAGAGATCAGTTTCACACGCAGAACTAACCTCTGAAACTCGTCTGCCTTCAGTCTCAGCAAACTTTAATAAGACTTCACAACGGCACTGTCTTTTATTTCTCTGCAGGTCTAACCCATACTTGGCAAATCCTGGACAATCTGGGATAGTTGGAAAGTTTGGGCTAATCCAGTGATGAGTAACAGGCAGCCATAGGACATGCGTCCTTCTAGATATCACCATCAGTCTCCAGTTTCTTTCTGTGTTGATATCCGATTTGTTTGCTATAGCTTATAACAAGTTTTTGCTATGGCATTACATGCATGTGTCCCATTCATTGATTAAATATCTTGTATGAACTTATAGTCAAGTGTAAACTAGAATAGAGCGAATGCGACGTTAGGAGAAAGACTGCAACTCCATTAAACTATGTTGAAGTGTAGGGGAGGCAAATTTAAAACAAAATTAGAGACGAGAGTTGATGTTTTGTAGTCCTTAATGATTTATAATTTGGTATATATTAAGTTAATCACCTATGGCCTAATCCAGCATGATGCACCATGCATGATACAAACACAGCAGTACTGTCACCATATCTAGGGGTAGTTTTACCAAACAACTCCACTTTTCTCTTTAGGTGTTGCTTACAGGAACTAATCAGGTTCTGGCTATTGTTTTCTGGAAAGTACTGGCAAATAATAGTCGGATTAGTTTCTATGGGCAACACCCATTTGATAAATCAACCTATTACTTTGGGAAATGCTAGAGCTGTATCTAGGTAACCAATTAGCAATGCACCATGTATTAAACATTTCAGAATACAGAATTCAGAATAAGGCATATTGTACTTTAAATTAGAATTAGTTTACTGACATGGTTATCTTCTTTAATGGCAGTTATATTAAAAGAAGCATAAGATATTGTAGAAGCACACCTGCCAGCTTTATGAAGTTGAAGGGAACATACATGATTTAGTTTGTGAATAGCTAAAGTTAATGTGTCATGAGAGTCCATGTCAGCAGTGCTAGCAGAGGCTTTTCAGTATAAATAATGGCAAGAAATTGAAATTAGAAGCCGTGAAATACCAGTGTTGAGATTTAAGGAATAAGCTGATGTGACAAACAGGATGTATTGGAAGCTGAAGGAAAATTATATTACTTAGTAACTGCATATTTATAACTAAACTGAGGTTCTCTGCCAAGTAATAAACAAACAAATTCCCAGATTCCATGAGAAAAAATGTAATGTGCTTCATTTCAGCTAGAAAAAAAAAATCTGTCTACTAGTGGGTTCTATGTAGTAATCCAAACTGCTGTCACTGTAGTTACAGGAAGAAACAATCTACAGCGCTAGCACTTCAGAATGTCTTGTAATGTCTATGGAGCGGATTCAGACCCCCGTACATTTTCTGTGCGTGCGGGGATCTGTAAGTACGCGACAAAGGGGAGTGCACACCCCCTGTCACTCACTTCTCTCGTGCAGGCTTTATGGCCATAAGTCTGCATTAAGTTTATCGTGCAGATTAGCGGTCCGTACGACCGCTGATCCGCTGCAGTGTGGGAGCCCCCTCCAACACTGTACAGTTAGCATGCTTGCCCCTCGCAAATGGGCTTGGACGGAACAAAGTTGTTTATATGCTAGGGTTACTATAGTAAGTAACCCTAGCATGCGCCCTCCAGTGAAGTCAGGTCACTTACGCACTTAACGCGTTACTCATTCTGAATCCGGTCCTATGATATGAAAAGTCTGTTCCCTCTGTACTTCTATACCACAGTATAGATCTGTATCTTCTACATGACTATACTTTTATACCACGGTATAGATCTGTACCTTCTACATGACTATACTTTTATACCACGGTATAGATCTGTACCTTCTACATGACTATACTTTTATACCACGGTATAGATCTGTACCTTCTACATGACTATACTTTTATACCACGGTATAGATCTGTACCTTCTACATGACTATACTTTTATACCACGGTATAGATCTGTACCTTCTACATGACTATACTTTTATACCACGGTATAGATCTGTACCTTCTACATGACTATACTTTTATACCACGGTATAGATCTGTACCTTCTACATGACTATACTTTTATACCACGGTATAGATCTGTACCTTCTACATGACTATACTTTTATACCACGGTATAGATCTGTACCTTCTACATGACTATACTTTTATACCACGGTATAGATCTGTACCTTCTACATGACTATACTTTTATACCACGGTATAGATCTGTACCTTCTACATGACTATACTTTTATACCACGGTATAGATCTGTACCTTCTACATGACTATACTTTTATACCACGGTATAGATCTGTACCTTCTACATGACTATACTTTTATACCACGGTATAGATCTGTACCTTCTACATGACTATACTTTTATACCACGGTATAGATCTGTACCTTCTACATGACTATACTTTTATACCACGGTATAGATCTGTACCTTCTACATGACTATACTTTTATACCACGGTATAGATCTGTACCTTCTACATGACTATACTTTTATACCACGGTATAGATCTGTACCTTCTACATGACTATACTTTTATACCACGGTATAGATCTGTACCTTCTACATGACTATACTTTTATACCACGGTATAGATCTGTACCTTCTACATGACTATACTTTTATACCACGGTATAGATCTGTACCTTCTACATGACTATACTTTTATACCACGGTATAGATCTGTACCTTCTACATGACTATACTTTTATACCACGGTATAGATCTGTACCTTCTACATGACTATACTTTTATACCACGGTATAGATCTGTACCTTCTACATGACTATACTTTTATACCACGGTATAGATCTGTACCTTCTACATGACTATACTTTTATACCACGGTATAGATCTGTACCTTCTACATGACTATACTTTTATACCACGGTATAGATCTGTACCTTCTACATGACTATACTTTTATACCACGGTATAGATCTGTACCTTCTACATGACTATACTTTTATACCACGGTATAGATCTGTACCTTCTACATGACTATACTTTTATACCACGGTATAGATCTGTACCTTCTACATGACTATACTTTTATACCACGGTATAGATCTGTACCTTCTACATGACTATACTTTTATACCACGGTATAGATCTGTACCTTCTACATGACTATACTTTTATACCACGGTATAGATCTGTACCTTCTACATGACTATACTTTTATACCACGGTATAGATCTGTACCTTCTACATGACTATACTTTTATACCACGGTATAGATCTGTACCTTCTACATGACTATACTTTTATACCACGGTATAGATCTGTACCTTCTACATGACTATACTTTTATACCACGGTATAGATCTGTACCTTCTACATGACTATACTTTTATACCACGGTATAGATCTGTACCTTCTACATGACTATACTTTTATACCACGGTATAGATCTGTACCTTCTACATGACTATACTTTTATACCACGGTATAGATCTGTACCTTCTACATGACTATACTTTTATACCACGGTATAGATCTGTACCTTCTACATGACTATACTTTTATACCACGGTATAGATCTGTACCTTCTACATGACTATACTTTTATACCACGGTATAGATCTGTACCTTCTACATGACTATACTTTTATACCACGGTATAGATCTGTACCTTCTACATGACTATACTTTTATACCACGGTATAGATCTGTACCTTCTACATGACTATACTTTTATACCACGGTATAGATCTGTACCTTCTACATGACTATACTTTTATACCACGGTATAGATCTGTACCTTCTACATGACTATACTTTTATACCACGGTATAGATCTGTACCTTCTACATGACTATACTTTTATACCACGGTATAGATCTGTACCTTCTACATGACTATACTTTTATACCACGGTATAGATCTGTACCTTCTACATGACTATACTTTTATACCACGGTATAGATCTGTACCTTCTACATGACTATACTTTTATACCACGGTATAGATCTGTACCTTCTACATGACTATACTTTTATACCACGGTATAGATCTGTACCTTCTACATGACTATACTTTTATACCACGGTATAGATCTGTACCTTCTACATGACTATACTTTTATACCACGGTATAGATCTGTACCTTCTACATGACTATACTTTTATACCACGGTATAGATCTGTACCTTCTACATGACTATACTTTTATACCACGGTATAGATCTGTACCTTCTACATGACTATACTTTTATACCACGGTATAGATCTGTACCTTCTACATGACTATACTTTTATACCACGGTATAGATCTGTACCTTCTACATGACTATACTTTTATACCACGGTATAGATCTGTACCTTCTACATGACTATACTTTTATACCACGGTATAGATCTGTACCTTCTACATGACTATACTTTTATACCACGGTATAGATCTGTACCTTCTACATGACTATACTTTTATACCACGGTATAGATCTGTACCTTCTACATGACTATACTTTTATACCACGGTATAGATCTGTACCTTCTACATGACTATACTTTTATACCACGGTATAGATCTGTACCTTCTACATGACTATACTTTTATACCACGGTATAGATCTGTACCTTCTACATGACTATACTTTTATACCACGGTATAGATCTGTACCTTCTACATGACTATACTTTTATACCACGGTATAGATCTGTACCTTCTACATGACTATACTTTTATACCACGGTATAGATCTGTACCTTCTACATGACTATACTTTTATACCACGGTATAGATCTGTACCTTCTACATGACTATACTTTTATACCACGGTATAGATCTGTACCTTCTACATGACTATACTTTTATACCACGGTATAGATCTGTACCTTCTACATGACTATACTTTTATACCACGGTATAGATCTGTACCTTCTACATGACTATACTTTTATACCACGGTATAGATCTGTACCTTCTACATGACTATACTTTTATACCACGGTATAGATCTGTACCTTCTACATGACTATACTTTTATACCACGGTATAGATCTGTACCTTCTACATGACTATACTTTTATACCACGGTATAGATCTGTACCTTCTACATGACTATACTTTTATACCACGGTATAGATCTGTACCTTCTACATGACTATACTTTTATACCACGGTATAGATCTGTACCTTCTACATGACTATACTTTTATACCACGGTATAGATCTGTACCTTCTACATGACTATACTTTTATACCACGGTATAGATCTGTACCTTCTACATGACTATACTTTTATACCACGGTATAGATCTGTACCTTCTACATGACTATACTTTTATACCACGGTATAGATCTGTACCTTCTACATGACTATACTTTTATACCACGGTATAGATCTGTACCTTCTACATGACTATACTTTTATACCACGGTATAGATCTGTACCTTCTACATGACTATACTTTTATACCACGGTATAGATCTGTACCTTCTACATGACTATACTTTTATACCACGGTATAGATCTGTACCTTCTACATGACTATACTTTTATACCACGGTATAGATCTGTACCTTCTACATGACTATACTTTTATACCACGGTATAGATCTGTACCTTCTACATGACTATACTTTTATACCACGGTATAGATCTGTACCTTCTACATGACTATACTTTTATACCACGGTATAGATCTGTACCTTCTACATGACTATACTTTTATACCACGGTATAGATCTGTACCTTCTACATGACTATACTTTTATACCACGGTATAGATCTGTACCTTCTACATGACTATACTTTTATACCACGGTATAGATCTGTACCTTCTACATGACTATACTTTTATACCACGGTATAGATCTGTACCTTCTACATGACTATACTTTTATACCACGGTATAGATCTGTACCTTCTACATGACTATACTTTTATACCACGGTATAGATCTGTACCTTCTACATGACTATACTTTTATACCACGGTATAGATCTGTACCTTCTACATGACTATACTTTTATACCACGGTATAGATCTGTACCTTCTACATGACTATACTTTTATACCACGGTATAGATCTGTACCTTCTACATGACTATACTTTTATACCACGGTATAGATCTGTACCTTCTACATGACTATACTTTTATACCACGGTATAGATCTGTACCTTCTACATGACTATACTTTTATACCACGGTATAGATCTGTACCTTCTACATGACTATACTTTTATACCACGGTATAGATCTGTACCTTCTACATGACTATACTTTTATACCACGGTATAGATCTGTACCTTCTACATGACTATACTTTTATACCACGGTATCTAACTTCAGCCGGCGTAACTGTGTGTAACTACGCTCACACAGGAGCGTAACAAACCAAACCCAGCCCTCCCTTCCTAATTACCCTCCCTCCCCCCCCGCACAGCGTAGTTACGGATCTGCCCGCCCCTTCGTCCGTAACTACACTAAAGTTACGGACGCTAGATGCCTGGTGCATGCACAGAACGACATTTCTGCCATTCTTACGCTGCCGCCCGCCTTAAATACGGTGAGCGGCGTACCTCTGGATCAGGCCCTATGAGAGTAGTGGTGTTTGATGTATACAGAGATTACCCTGAATACAGTCCATGTGCATAGGGAGTTAGAAAGTTTGGTATTTGCATTGGTTACAGTTACAGTTTTAGGGATGCCAAAAAAATTGGTCGGGCCTGGTTCTGAAAGTATAGAATAAACTCTAATATAAAGGTGGATTTTCACAGTGAGAGCAATGATGACCATTTCATATGACATGTTAGGGAATTTTTGGGTAGGGAATGCCACAGATTGGTGCAGCCCTGGAGAAGTATTATAGGTGAAGTATAGGGGTGGAGGCAGCGGAGATGAAGCAAAAGTCAGAGGTGTGAATGAGAGTATTTCATTCAGAGTTGAGGGCTATCTGCTGACAGGAATTTGGATTCTGGCAGATATGTGGAGTAAGATTAGACTTAATATATTATTTTTTATATATTCATGCACAAACTTTGCATTTATTATAGTATAAAACACAAATCACTGGTTATAGGAAACTATCTCTCTAGAAACATAACTTTATCTTATATCTTTATATAAGAATTCAATTATATTATTAGCCTCCTTTTATATTCACCTATTTGTATTTTACATTTAGTTGTTCTAGAACTAAATAATAGCTTTCAATGAGTGATTTTTATTAGAATTAACTTGACAATTAGCCAAAATGTGTTGATGGTCCGTTGGAATTATTATACCTTTCTTGCACAAGTAATACAATAAAATGAGCAGTTATAATTAACTTTTACCATGTGAGATAGAGAATATACTGCTGGGAGCAATTCATCTCAGGGATATAATGGGGATTGTGCTGATACTCTCTGGCAGGTGTCACCAGCACAAGATTTTGACAGAACAATTGCCCATAAATTGAAATAGTAGCACAGCAATTACACAACGCAGAGCAAGTCTCGAAATCCTGAGCCGTTATGCAAGTTTTGGAATAGTTTATAAAGAATTGGGTTTTTGGCACAAACTGTTATTACTTGTTAGCATGAAGTGCAGAGTTAGTCATTCTTTTAGTGTAGCTTTGTTTTCAGGTAATACATACATATTAAAGCATGGGTATTAGACACATTAGTACATCTTGGAATATATATTTGCCATTCTCTGAAAGTACCATAATAGATGAGAAGCTGCGAACAAGCAATATCAATATACTGAATTAAAGGAACTCATTGCAAACTACTCGTACAGAAAATAAAAAGTGAAAAATAAAAAACGTACAGGTGAAAGGAGAAGGAGGAAGACTAGAATCTGCAAAGGTTTAAGAAAGTTCAGATCCATAATGAAAGATGATACTGTATAGAGACCAAGGGTCATATTTACTAAGCTACGGGTTTGGAAAAGTGATGTTGCCCGTAGCAACCAATCAGATTCAAGCTAAAATTCTCTAGTATGTAATAGGAAAGTGAGAGCTAGAATCTGATTGGTTGCTATGGGCAACATCTTCACTTTTCCAAATTTACAGCTTAGTAAATCTGGCGCCAAGGGCACTAGCAGAATGCTGCATAGGTACAGGTAACTCCACAACCAGTGTTTATGCTGTGTGCTATGCCCTGGACATGCCTCTTCCCCTTGCTGGTAGAGTAGAGTGGCAGCACTGTCAGCTGCTTGCAAGTTTTTATATTAAAAGCAGCATCCAGCACTCAGAACCTCTGCCAGCAACTGACAGCTTAGCATTGCCAATTACACTTGGAAAATAGGGCGGTCATGTAGTCCCACCCTACCAGCAACAACAGAAGTGATGCCAGAGGGTGACAAAGGAATGAAAAGATAAGGAGGCCATCATATGTGGGTTATCACTATTAACTCACTATAGGGCAGCACGGTGGCTCACTGAGTAGTACTTGTGCCTCACAGTGCTGAGATCATGAGTTTGATTCCCAGACTAGGCCTGATCTATGTGGAGTTTGTATGTTCTCCCTGTGTCTGTGTGGGTTTCCTCTGGGTGCTTCAGTTTCCTCCCACATGCCCTAGTGTTTCCTCCCTAGTGTGTGTATGTATGTGTTACGGACCATAGTATGTAGCTCCAAGAGGGGCAAGGACTGATGTGAATGTCTAGTATTCTCTGTGGGCAATTTATGGCGCAGTATAAATAAGTGTTAATAAATATAATATGCAATATCCCTGCTGACTGATATAACACTTTTACTGCCGGGGATATCGTGTAGTGCACGGAAACATGACAACAAACTGATCCATGTTATTCACTATACGATAATTGGGTCAATGTTGTCAAGGATAAACATCGTATTGAGGACACTATTAAAATATTAAATCTTTAGAACATCTTTACTATTTTTGAGAAAAAGTACAAAATTCAGCAGCTATATCACTTGTTTAAAGTTAAATTTTACACTGCTATTAATGAAATAACAAGGTGTCACCCTGTATGATGCTCCCACAGAGACTGTGCAGAGATGATGTACTGGATTAATATCAATTGTATTTATATCTCGTACTGTATAACATGTGCAACATGTCTAAATATGGAGCAGTCTTACCAACGGCATCATAAACCTGTTCTCTGTACTGCTGTCATACCAAAACTGCCACAAGGCACTTATTGCTGCTAACTTAAGGTGTGTCCACTTCAACTTTCTGGAGATCTAAAACTTTGAAAGGGGGTTAGAACCGGGATCATCACATGATCATACCCAGCCCACCACAGAACATATCTAGTATGATGAAATAGCTCTAGGCTTAATTCTTGCTGAACAAACGCCTCTTCTTCGGTCTCATTTCTTTACATACCTCATAACAAGTAATATTAAGTAAACATACACCCAGTAGACTCCATAATCTTTTTATTTTTAAGACTTGATTCATACATTTTATATATACACAAAGTGACACTGGCGCTGTGACACAATAGAAAGTTATCTAAAAAAAAAATAATCTGTAAATAAAAACCTCTATAAACTACTGGATGTAGTCAAATGATATTTTTCATAAACAAGTGAAAAATAAGCACTTAAAATCTTGTACCAGATGAACATCAAACCTACCAATATTGCATGTATAAGCTAGCTCTAATAGGACAAGTAATGATCCATTAAATAACCGCCCCACAGGCAGAATAGTCAACATAAAATATTCTGGATGAAAAGCAGGAGACGTCACTTTCACGTCAAATAGAATTATGACTGGATAGCAGGGGCGTTATAAAAAGTGAGGGGGCCCTTGTGCAGGATTTGTACATGCCAACCCCCCCACCACCTTTACCAGAGACAGGACCTTTACCTCAAAAGGGGTGGGGCCTAATGGTGCTATAAGCCCTGCCCCTTTTTCAGACCACGAATAGGGACAGTCCCACCGCACGGGAAGGAATCATTCAGCATCTATTACTTCCCTCCGGAAGATCTTAGAGGGAAGAAATAGATGCCTAATGGCCCCCCTTCCCCTTCTAACCCTGTGTGTTCTGAGGGGCACGTGTGCACACCCTACACCCATTATAGATATGCCTGTGCTGGATAGATGGATGGATGGATGGATGGATGGATGGATGGATGGATGGATGGATAGATGGATAGATGGATAGATGGATAGATAGATAGACAAAATGATCCACTGTATTTGGTTGTTTTTTCCTAGTATAGATCTGACAAACCCTGGACACAAGCTGTGTCTCACATTGAAAATTCTATATATATTTTTCATCTCTAGAGATATTTTTTATGCCTTATTTGTAACCAAGAACATACTCAATTAAATGCTTTAACCTCACAATTGTCTGCTAAGCACTTGACATATTAAATTAAAGCAATTACATAATAAGAATGTCAGGGCCAGATCCATATAACCCAGGCAGAATGGATGGACACCACTTACATATATAAACTAGAACACACAAATAAATACAAAAGACCAATATTGAAGTGTAGTGGACACTAGAAGGGATACTCCTCAGGACCACAGTACAACATGACATACATTGTCTCATTACTTATGTAAACCAATAATTATATACATTTTTACATAAACTTCTATGGAACAAAAAGCTGTTGATGACTTTTTATTTATTTATTATTTATTTATTTACAGGTTTTTATATAGCACATGATATTATGTAGCGCATTATAGAGAATATTTCTCATTCACATTACTCCCTGCCCCATTGGACCTTCATGCTAAGGTCCCTAACACATACATACACACAGACATTAGGGTTAATTTATTCAGCAGCCAATTAACCTACCAGCATGTTTTTGGAGTGTGGGAGGAAACCGAAGCACCTGGAGGAAAACCACACAGACACAGGGAGAACATACAACTCCACACAGGTCTAGTACGGGAATTGAACTCACGTCCTCCGCACTGAGACACAATGCTACCCTCTGAGCCACTATGCTGCACATTTTTATAAATTTTTTTTTACTTTTTTTCTTTTTTAAAGACAATAGAGGTCATTGTTCGACGCATGGGGATGGGGGAGGTTCCTTATGGTTGGGATAATGTAGCTGCCTGGGGCACTGGAATTACTGGTGAATGGAAAGAACAATAGACAAAACCTAAACGCTAATATCCAAAAGACAGTGAAGAAACTGCAGCTGAGAGGCTACATCTCTCAGCAAGACAACCCTCAGGAGGTCACTGGGCTTGGTGTAGGGGGCCTCCTGCCTGCTAAGCTGGCTTCATGTTGTGATGGCTTAGGAAGAAATCCTGCTCTCTCTATATTATCACTTCAGGCTCATGGAGCAAAAAGAAAGAATATTTCGATATTTTTAGGATATTTTTCAATACAGCTATATACATATTCCAATATATTTTACTGTGGTCTGGAAGGCTGTTGTAGAAACAGTTCAGGTATTCTCTGGTATCCTTCCTTCTGTAACCTGCCCTTATTTATTCCGGAGCCTTACTATGGAGAATGGTTCCAGAACGTAGTTTGCAGTGTGTGAATAGGTCGCAGATCTTAATCAGACAACCTTCAACTTCCTATTATTGTGTGGATTTAATAATAAGTCTGAAGCTATTCTGAAACCAAATGCAATCTCTAATCAAATTATTGTTTATAAATAATAAATATCTTTTATCATTGAAATTAAGTCTATACGGGTCTTTCTACAGACCAACATCAAACATCTGCTCTTGGCAGAAGAGCTAGCACTCTCTTCCTCCATACTATTTTTATTAGAATATCACCAAATACATCATGTAGATTGAAAAGGGTCATTTAAATTGTACCATTACCTTTCTAATGCATAGATGCAGAGCACTTATGCCAGATGCCATAATGAAGAAATTATATAGCAATTCCTTATTTACATTACGACTGATTTTCCCCTATAGAGAAATATACAACTAGACACAAAGGTGAGATAATGATGCAAGAGCAAGTATTGCTGTACAGCAGCAGTTCCCGACACCCCACAAGTGTTTTTAGCACAGCATGCACATTGCTGTAAATGTGAATATTTGGATGCTTAGAAGCAGCAAATAACATTATATTTATAGGCACACTGCAACATACTAACTACTCGAAAGGAACCACGATTTCAAACTATGGGCTGGATCCAGAACAACGTCCCTCGGCGGAAATACGTCCGTCAGATGCCTATGACAGTTACTGCGCATGCGTCGTAACTATTCTACGTAATCTACGTATCGTTTCATTACGTACATTGCGTATATGCGGTCTTTAAATTCTGGATCCAGCCCTATGTGAGTAAAAATGTATGGGTAAATATTATGCAGTTTGTTGAAAAGGTGTTTTAGAAACTTCTACATTGCTAAAATAAAAAACTGGTGATGGTAAAAAAAAAATTGTTATACTATACTGATAACCTCAAGCAGAAAGTTCTGATTGTCTACGTAAGCTCAGATCCAATAGCACTGGCCTGGCCAACCTGTGGCTCTCCACGTGTTCTGAAACTATAACGCCCAGCATGCTTTGTCAGACATCTGCTATGCCAGTGCAGTCTATGTATGCTGGGACTTGTAGTTTCACCCTGACATCTGTTTGTTTCTATTTTGGGATTTGCGCATAGGTACACATCTGAGCAACCAATGGGAACGAAAATACGCTCAATAAAGATTTACGTTAGGTCCTTTGAGAGCTAGAGAGAAATGGAAGAGTAGAATGACATATATGGGTCCTGAAGTGTTTAGACAGTGACTACAACGTTTCCTTCATATAAGGCCACTGTGACCTGGTTGCCAAGATTTACGACTTTTAGCACTTCCAACAGGGAAAATGGGAGCGCTTGATTATTACAAGGTTGAGTATAGGCGGAGGTTCTCAGGGCTGATAGAGTCAGAATTCCGGTAACTAGAAATTTCAATAAGAAAAATCAGTGTTCATGGTATTAACTTACCTGCACCCCTAGTTGTGGGCCTGCCTACTTACCCCATGCATAAAGTTATTTATTGGAGTCTGCAGCAAAATTAATTTTGATGCTCACATCACAGACCTTACAAGAGGTGTAGCTTACATGAATGAGGATGAAAGAAAACATTTATCTCAGGATAAGTGTGGTGTTTGATCGATCAGATGGCTCATTTTGCATGTCTAAATGCAGTGTGGTATGATAATGAAAATGACACCTGACTATTATCATTTGAACACATTAGAACCCCCTGTTAGGTCCTTTGAGAGCTAGAGAGAAATGGAAGAGTAGAATGACATATATGGGTCCTGAAGTGTTTAGACAGTGACTACAACGTTTCCTTCATATAAGGCCACTGTGACCTGGTTGCCATTGGGCAGTTATGTGCCCTTGCAAAGAGATATTTACAAATCTCCCTCTAACTGGAAAAGTTGCAATATATCTATTCTATATCTATGTCTTTCCCAACACTAATTTTCTACACTGGCCAAAACAGTACAGTTGGAGAGTCTGCATATGACCACTGGAACCGTCACCTAGAGCCCCTGGCTTTGTTGATGTCAATTTGGCTGTTACTTGTAACACTAGTATTACCAGAGCCCAAGCTAGAAATTTTAGAGCAAGGAGCAAAAAAAAAA
>WWET01000708.1:227916-244938 GCA_011038615.1 Limnodynastes dumerilii
TGGAGGGAGAGAGAAGCTCAGATAGACATTAAGGGGGGAGGTTTGGAACAATGGGGATGGGTTGAAGAAAACAGTTGGGAGAGTTTGTATATTGTTAAGAGTGGCAAAGAGGGGTATGGAGAGATCAGTGGGGAGGTGTATACAGTGAATAAAACCAAACCATGTTGAACTGCAGGAGATGCAAACTTAAAATATTGAAGGAGAATCAATTGAGAAATGATACCTGTAGCTTAACTCTAAATTAGAGTTAAAATAAACCAGTTCAGTATATTTATACAATAAGCAAAATTAGTCCTCATTTTCCCTGCATGCGGAAAAAAAAAATTTGCACCTTTTGTGTAGTTACTAACTTTTGATCCCAGGTTAGATCTTGGTGTGTATTTTTGTGGCTGCGCTTTTATTTACAGTAAACATATCCAGTCTACATTTCATCTGAAACCAAATAATCAATTCCCTTCCAGAATTCACAGTTCATGTGGCTCCTTTATTATTGCCAAGTGACAACACGATGGCACAATGGTTACCCCTTCTCTCACGATAAGACCAAGGGCCAGGTTTACTAAACTGCGCAAAAAGTGGAGATGTTGCCCATAGCAACCATTTAGATTATAGCTGACATTCTCTAGTATGTAATAGGAAAGTGAGAGCTATAATCTTATTGGTTGTTATGGGCAACATCTCGACTTTTCTTTTTCTGCAGTTTAGTAAATCTAGCCCAAATAATTAATTTACAACTAGGGCAATATCTGTATGGAAAATGTGTCTTCTGCTGCAGAAGCAATGATCAGCTGCAGTGTCTATACTGGCATAGTGCTATAAGAGTTTACCTATAGCACTGAAAATTAAGATTCTAAACCAGGGTGGCATTTGGTTGTTATGTTAACAGTCAAAATGTCGACTTGAATGTCAAATTGAAGACAAGTGATAATGTTGACAGTTGAGTATTATGTTAGTATTATATATATATCATTACATTTATGAAGTTTTTTTTATAAGCCACCTGCATTACATTAAGTTTAAGATGTTACAAACAAATACTCAACTGTCAACTGTACATTTTGAACCAGACCCAACAGGACAGGTATCGACAATTCCGTATTATTTTCCTTACGATAAAGGACATTTTTGCTTCTTTTTACCATCACTTCCAACCACTCACTCCATCCACTATATAACTCACACGATATGGGCTGATCATTCTCATTTATCATCACCACTGACCTGATAACTGAATTACTTTTCCTTCAGCCACCATAGGGCTGACCCTATTAGGCTGAGGAGTTGGGGGAAAGGGAAAAATTCCAATTTTAGGGCGGTGTGTTCTGCAGCCGCCCAGTCTGTTTCAATGCCTTGTATTTGGCCACACCACTTTATTCTCCCTGCCAGCAGAGGACAAGCTCAATCCTACTGGCAGTTATAACCTGTAAGGAAGAGCAACAGCACTTAGCTGTCATTTAAACATTAAACTGCTGGCACCTATGGAATCATATTATATTATTATAATAATAATATAACCCAACAGATCATCACAATCTTCACCAAGTATTTCAGGATATGTTATGGTGATCTTGTGGGAAACAAAAAATTGTCGAGCGATAATAGGAAATAAGGTCAGATATTTGTGTTGCAAAGGCAAATTAGTGATTGTTGAGTTATAGAGGACCAAGGTTGATCTAGTCCCTTGGCCTGACCAACAAACTCACTTCAACTTCTGTAGCTGTAAAAAGTTAAGGTTAAAAAGTTTTTAAAAGAATACCATGGACCCCACACGTATTGAATGCTTTCTTTTATTATAATTCAAAATATAATGCACTGCAATAAGAAAACAACACAACATAACTTTATGTTAAAGTGAGGCGCAAAGTGGTCATCTTTTAATGATGTACGTGATTTACAGTCATATAGATAATGTCTAATGCATTGTTATTGTGTACTTCCAAATCCTAAACATAGTTCTAAATATTGTGGCTTAAATGCAATGGCAGGGTTAAAATATGAATAAAATGGATATATTATTAACTTTTTTTCTTTCAAAAGGTGGTCAGTGTTATTTTGTTAACCATGTTATAGATAATTTGTGCTAAACCTGTGAAATCATTAAAAAGTCTCCTTCATTTAAATTAAAACTTTAAAAACAAAATTCTCTTGTCCTAGCTGTTGTATTTTTCCTCTTCTTTCAATTCACTTAAATATTTTTTGTGTCTATACAAGATAACATACATGATCTTTACAAAGTCAAATATACATATTTACAATCACTAACCTCTTAGAAACCATTTTGAATGTACTTGTATACGGTACAAGGCAGAAAAAAAATAATCTTTAGTACTAGGAACACAGGTAATATATATATATATTTATGTATACTTATCAAAACATAGTGCTAGTCATGCCAACATAGCTTTGTTAATAAATCAGTAGAAAAGCGCCAGCAAAAAATAGTCATCTTACATTATTAAATATATCTTATTATGACAAAAGAACATTCGAGATCTGGTTTGTAACTGCAAGGTGCAAACTTACAGTCCATATTTTGTATTTTTTGTAATAAACATCATTATTTTATAGGTGTGTGTACAGTGTGTGTGAAAGTCTCAGGAAAGCAGAGCTCATTGTATTTTATTCTTCTTGCTATGTGTACTTGTTTTAATTACTTCCATGAAAGTTCAAGGAGTACAGACAAAAATTAAACAGAAAGAGGCCATGCACAAAGTATAGGCAGCCATTTTGTTGTGATTCATGTCTTTGCAATGTCATCTGGCTGCATTTTTATAAATATAGCTTCAGTCCACAAAATTGCTGTCTATACAAAGTGTAAGTGACACACAGAGGAAATACTTTATAATGGGGAAAAATAATACAATTTAGCACTTAAAGTTAAAATTGTTAAATCTGTAACTACAGCAAAAAAAAGTCTCCCTCAAATTAGGTTACCTCATAACAGGCAACAGTAGTCATTTCCATACAGAAAGTCTGCAACGCTGCTTCCATTGTGACATTATGTGCCTAGGTATCCACTAATGCACCTGCAACGCTGCTTCCATTGTGACACTATGGACCTTATTCACATTTAAGAAGTTTCAGCTTCCATTTAGGTACATAGATTGAGTATGTGCAGTCTATAAAGACTGCAATGTGCTTTCGGAAATAGAAAGAGGCGTGCCGCGGCAGACTCTGGGAGGAAATAAGAAGAGTGGGGAGGCATGTTAAGGAGCCGGGGAGGGGAAAGAACGATTGTATTCTCCTTCTAAGGAAGGAGAACACGAATGGGAACTTAGAGAAGCCCTAGGGCACTCTTAGGCACTCTTTTTTTTTAAAAAAAGGGGGAGGTGACGGGGAAGGAAGCTTTAAGATAGGTGCGGATACATGCTTATATATACATGCTTATCTACACCTTCTTAAGGCTTTCCTAAGGGTGAGTATGATCCCAAGTGCCTATGTATCTGCTAATGCACCTGCATAGCTGAATACATGTGAGCAACGTACCCACACAGGATTTATTGTACAGAAGATGGGGAGGAGAAAGGAAGAAACAAGACAAAAATGTCAAATCATACCAATATATTGCATCAGATGGACAGATGCGATATATAGGTATCGTACGATCATGTGCAATATGCCTCATACACACTGCCCAAACATCATACCTGACAGTGGTAATAGGTACATTTATTAAAATAATTGGACAGCTTGAATGGGACATAAGGAGGGCTAAAAATAGCTTTCATAGTATGATGGCAAAGGGTATGCTGGTAGGGTTTTTATATGTATGGATACTTAAAATACATTATTTTATGCTTATGTGTAAAATGGATAGATTCGAATTATAATCCATTTCTAGGGTAAGCACATGTTTGGATGTGTGACAATTTACCCTGGTTTTTATATGAAATCAGGGATGGCTTTGAAATTTTATAAAGGTGATGCATTAAAGAGCAAGCCCACCAATGCTTCAAAGTGAGATGTTCTAACACTTAAACATACATTTAGATCAGGGTTGCCGACTCTCCCGGAATGTCCGGGAGACTCCCGAAATTCGGGCAGTACTCCTGGTATCCCGAAAGAGCCAGCAAATCTCCCGCAAGTGACTTGAGGCCCATGGTTTCACTGAAACCACGGCCTCAAGTTCAGCCCCCCTGCCTAGCAACACTAGTATACTAGTGTTGCTAGGCACAGGAAGGGACTTGATGACGCAATCTGCGGCATCAAGCCCCGTCCCGACCCCTATTTCAGGTAAACACGGGTCAGTATGAGCCAGGGGGCGGAGCCTAATGACACGATATGCATAACCGCATCATTAAGCCCCGCCCCCTCCGTGCGTCGCTAGCTTCTCTCCGGGATCTCCCGGAGAGAAGCTGCCAAAAGTCGGCAACCATGATTTAGATATACATACAGCTATGATGCCCCTCACAGTAACAGGTTAGAGCAGTGTTTCCCAACCTTGGTCCTCAGGGCCCACTAACAGTGCATGATTTCCAGGTCTCCTGGCTGGAGCACAGGTGTGTTCATTATTGACTGACACTTTGTAAAAGTTCCATAGGTGCTGCTCATTATATCACTTGTGCTGTGCACAAGCCTGGAAAACATGGACTGTCTGTGGTCCCTGAGGACCAGGGTTAGGAAACACTGGGTTAGAGTATAGACACAATATAATAGAGTGGGTCAAAAATGCAAGTACAGTTCAGTGCTAATTTACAGACCCTAGAACTAGTTTAACTAAAAATCTGCATATTCTTGTTCAAAGCCTCTACTGCAATAGACAATAAAATATGGAAAAGGTGCAATTGTGTCTACGTGGCCTGCCCTGTATAAATTCTGTATCTTGTCAAATTCCAGCCACCTCTCTTTCTGAACCCAACAACAGTAAATGATAACACCTGAAGAGTTTCCATCTATCAATACTGAACATTTAACAAAGAAATCGAACAATACAAAATGTTTGTGCATATTGTAAAATTGGAATCAGCATCAGGATTTCCTTATTATACAGGGTATCAAAGCATATATTTGCATACCCTCCAACATGACCCCCTCCATTCGGTACAAAATACTCTGCTCCTGCACTTCCTTCCTAATCTCTGATTGCAGTCACCTGTGTTATACTCGTTATTTGAATAGAAAGGTGTGTAATACAGGACAGGTGACTGCAATCAGAGATTAGGAAGGAAGAGCAGGAGCAGAGCATTTTGTACCGAATGGAGGGGGTCATGTTGGAGGGTCTGTATTTGTAATCATACTGGTTTATGGGGAACATTTAATCGTATAACCTGCCCTTGCCTCATGTCTGTAGTTACGTAGGAGAATATCTTGTTTCTATTAGGTTTCAGGCCTATACTGAACAGATCTATAGTTATGAATATCTGGTAACGGAGTAAGACGGTATTTCATATGCTACTGAGGAGTAAGATGTGCAGGAAAATGCTGCAAAGAGCCACTGAACCCCTGCTATACAGGGTTTTATAAGAAGTGTGGGAGCTTGACTGAGTTACAGAGCATTATGGGAATTATGTTCAGCCGCCAGAGGGCTACAGATTGTACACATTTTCTGAAAATATTATTATTATTTTGTGGTACAGTATAATTATGTATAAAGTTTAATACTATAAATTGATATAAAAAAATAAAAGCAAAATATTTTTTCAACAGAGTTGACTAGGATTTAGCATTTTTCTTAAAGTGTCACCTACACACAACAGAGGAAGCCATTTTGTGGTCTCCAGCCAATATTACTCAGCTCAATGAGAACTAGCAACACCACAGAAATTGTTTGGCTGCATTCTCACAAACATTGGTTTAGTCTACAAGGGTTTGGGGGTAATTTATAAATGTAAATCAACTGAGGTGCAGCACACAAACAGCTTTGGTTACACCGTGAACATAGTTTTCCACCTAAGTGCATAGGATTACAAGCAGGCTGGTGGCCTTTGTGGAGAACCAGAGGCTATGAAGGAAGGCAGGATCTAGCATGATGAGTATGCAATGTATTAAGCAGACACATTGATATGCCTTCTGTGCACAAACAAGATATTATTTAGCAGGACTACTAATAACGGGGAGGAATATATCTTGCTATGTGGAAGGACATCTTATTATTTTCAATCCATAAATGGACAGTCTCTCAGATCTAGTTCAGATGAAAATACTTTTTATGAAACACATTTTGCTCAAGTTCATTTGTTGATCTTGTAGAACACGTCAAGTAGTATGAGTAACACAAACCAATGTCTACTCCACTATAAATCCTAAGTAACTATAAGAATAGACAAAGAAATGTTTTAGAAGATAGAATGAAAACCTTTGGGTTTGCTAAGTGGGAGAGCACTGTACTTACACCTCTGGCAGAGCACTACTTTTCTCAGAACATATGACCATCCATCTCAGTTTCAGAGGTCCTAAGAGTGGGGAGTAGGCTACTATCTTGATGCATACTAGGTGGACAACCAGGTACCCTGGTGTGCAACCAAGGCTTTTGTGCATTGCACAATCAGTTCATAAATGACACCACTGTGAATAGGTTGACAGAAACACTTCACAATCCATAACTAGTAACTGATAAGTTCCATATTATGCTGAAATAAATGTAAGGCAACACAGCAACCAATTGTCGACTACAGGGATTAAATCTTCATTGTCATTTTAAGAAAAGTTAAGAGAGTAGCACTTTGAACCCAGTACTGACACATGTAAACCTCCTTATGTAGACTCATAACTAATACATTCAGCATCTGCCTGCACATAGCATAATACAAATAAGCCAAGTTCTTTATCATTGTAGCTTAATAATTCTGCAACCAAGTTCAGTGTCATCTTTAATAATATACTGATTTGACATAGTTGCCAGGGAACGTGCCAAATAGTTTTGTTCTTCTTGATGTACCTGTTGGAAAATAAAAGTGAAAAGTCAAATAAGCAAAGCAAAATGAATGCATTGATAATATCGGTATTCATTTTCATCTCTATGCTACATATGGAACATTAAAAATAATATTTCATACACCTTCATAGTTTATCCTAGATTTTTATTAACTTAACATGACCAAATATAACTCAATGGTTATTTAATATGCAAAAACATACATGATGGATTTTTATTCCGTAATACTGGAAATTTTATACACAGGAAATCTATGTTGGGCAGAATGCACTGTAGTAGTAGTCATTATTCCAGAATTAATATACAAAGCCCTTTATGTATTCCTATCCATCACAAATATGTATGTCTGCCACTAATAGAGCTTCATAAGATGCGGATGTAGGTTTGACAAGGACATGACCATGATATTTTTCTATAGCCTGGGATTGGAGGGATGAATTTTTACAATATTACAGTGAATATTAGGTAATAGTCTTACCAACAAACCAGCCATCATCACACTTCTCCATAACATCAACAATGTCTCCTTCTCTGAGTTCCAATTCATCTTCATTTTGTGGTATGTAGCTGTACAATGCCTGATAGCTAAACCTGAAAAGTAAATCAAAGAATAGAATGTGGCATGTTGTGAATAGAAGGGTGTCATGGATTTCATATGAAAGACAGGTCTACCTAACCTTCTTTATATGGGAACTTTATGTTTATGTTATGCATGTGCTAATGCTACTAACCATTAATGCACAATTCCTTACTTCATCAAACACCTTTGCAAGTTCCCTGTGTAGGCACAAATGGAACCATTCCTGTAGCGGCTAATCCACAATGATGTTTATTTTGAAACTAGGAGGTCAATGGAGCAGAGAGCGACTATTAATGAGTTATTGATCACGTTGACAAGAACAGGAAATACATTTAGCACACTCATAAACAACAAAGGAACCACAGGCAAAAGTACAAATCCAAATATTACTTCACAATCTACTCTTACAACACTTTGGGCAAGTGCCACATACTTTTTCAGAATCTTACACACTGTTGATATTTCTTTTTAAAGTCTGTCTAAGGCCGTGGTTTCCAAACCTGTCCTCAAGGCTCCCCAACAGTGCATGTTTTCCAGATCTCCTTGCTGGAGCACAGGTGTGTTCATTGACTGTTTAAAAGATCAACAGGTGGTATAATTATATACCTTGTTCTGTAGGGAGATCTGGAAAACATGCACTGTTGAGGAGCCTTGAGGACAGGTTTGGAAACCACTGGTCTAAGTTTTTTTTTATTACTCATTTATAAAAATATATTCAGCCAGACAAAGGGCAGCCACAAGTATAAGAGCGTAATCCCACAAAAGTTCATTCCTGGGTATTGTGCACCTACTATAGTTTATCAAATTGATTGTATGAGAAGGGGAGTTTACCATTTCTATGCAGTGAATATATTCTAGAAGGGAGGCATTTAGTAACCATTCACAAAACTGATCATATTTTTTTAATATTTTTAGCTAAACCTGGCTAGATTTTTTGACGAATTTGAACTTTATCAATGATTTATTGATTTCTCATCCGATATTATGCAGGTCCAAGTGGTGAAAACCGTAATGAGTACATCCAAAGGCTTAGCCTGAGTGGTACATAGTGATTGTGCCAAGGGCTGCCGGCATTTAGGAACATTGGGCCTGAACTATGCCCGCGGGCGTATTTACGCCTGCCGCAATCGTAACTTCGTCTTAAAGTACATATAGCGCATGTGCCCAGCAGATATTTCCTTTTGTAACTCGCGGCGGCCGTAATTGAAATTAGGTCGCCCATAACACTTGCGTAATTGCCTATATTACGATACCTGTAAATACGCTCCAGTTACGGAATGTAGGCGGGGGGAGGCATTTAAATCGTACAGTATGGGCTGGAGTTACGACCATTGCATAGTTACGGCCTGCCGTAGTTATGGTTGCAAAAGTTAGGGTAGGGTTTAGCAGGCGTAAGGCAGTGAAATTACGGCCAAACGAGGCGAGTGTCAGGTGGAGTGCATAGTATTTACGCACTGCGTAAATACGAACAGCGCTCGTTCGTAGTTCTGGATCAGGCCCAATTTCCTTATTTAAATGTCATTTTTTATTTTATTATTGAATTTTAGACTTCTTTATCTAGTGTTAAAATCCTGAACATTAGGGTCACCACCTTTTGTTCACACCCTGGGCTCTAGGCACCAGGTATACACTGCATGCTCCACTGTTGTATTAGTTAATGCCCTCACATGCACACGGATGGGGGATCACTATTTACCCTGGTTGATGGATCTACTCGTCTAATTGGTTTGATCTAATTACTGAATATGAGTGGAAAGCACAGTCACAATAATGACCAGTACAGTGAATGCTCTGCAAATAAGTTTATATATACTGCAATTGGTGGGGGTATAAAGAGTAATATGCCTCTTCATAAATAAATACATATAAGTAACTGAAAGTTAAGTTTGCATTACACCATGGAGGCTTTAAATTGACCAAATATATATCAGTACACTGTGGTGGATAAGTGCAATGGCTTAGAGCCCACACACTAAGGAATTATCTGTCTGTTTATATATAAAAGAAAATGGGCAGATTAAATGTGCACATATGTGACGGGTTTTAGCCAAAACATAGACAATCAGGAATGACGTAATGGACAGAGAATTGCTCATACACAGAAATAGATGACAAGGCCAAATGAAACATGATGCTGGGCTACCACAAATAGCAGCAATGTTTCAGAGATATCTCATGTCCCATTGGTGATATACTGTACAATAAAAGATAATGATTTGACAAGGCCCTAATCTTAAATTCCCTCAGGCTGCAGCTGTGGTAATATCTATCATTTCCAGCCAGTCTCCTTTAATCTCTTCAGCTTACTGAGTCACATTCCTTTGTATTCATGTGTGTCATGGAAAGAATGAGGCAATGCTATGCTTGAGGCTAAGAAAAGGCATGCCCTAGCCATTCTCACATCCTACCCTGCAAACAGGTCAAAGGTCATTTCACAACTTCATTGACATCATGTCTCAGCTTGTTGTGGAAACATCAACTAACCAATATAAACAATGTACACATGAATGAAAGAGAAGTGCACGATTGGAAAAGTGTATTTTAATCTTCAAAAGTGTAAAACTAGCACACAATTAAGTACAGACATGACCATCACCAGTTAGATATAATCAAACTGTATTATTGTTTAGCAAATATTTTACCAATTATATCAGACCCTCCAACATAACCCCTTCCATTAGGTACAATATACTCTGCTCCCGAGCTTCCAACTGTCACTCACCTGGTTTAATTGACTTAACTGATAATTTAAAAAACAATTTGTCTCTTCAACAAAGGGAGTTACCATAGTAACTGACAGTTGGAAACTGAGAAGCAGAATATTTTGTACCTAATGGAATGTGTCATGTTGTCATGTTGGAGGGTATGTTATATAAATTTACTTTTTTAGTACTTATTGCCTAAAGCTTGCTGAAGACAACAGGAAATATGGGTTACTTCTAATTAAATTATCTACTAACAGTGTCCAAGTCCAAAAATGAAAGTATTAATGTATGCTGCAATAACCCTTCCTGCCACCAGATGGTGATATCAATTTATCATCGGTTCCAGATTCAATCGTTATGTACTTTGTTGCAGAACTGACTATTTATCTGGCCTTAGCTGTGGTTAGAACACACACGTGTGTATATATCACACACACACACACACACAAATACAAATAACTATACACACACACACATAACTATAGTCACACTCCCACACAAACACAAATACACAACTATAGTCACACTCCCCCCCTCCACACACACACACACACACACACCTATCTATATACACACACACACACACACATACACATCCACACACACACACATACCTATCTATATCCACACACACACACACACACACACACACACACACACACACACACACACCTATCTATATACACACACACACACACACACATCTATCTATCTATCTATATATACACACACACACACACATCTATCTATATATATATACACACACACACACACACACACATCTATCTATCTATCTATCTATCGCTAAATAGTGGTTACTTTCAACAAAAATTGATAGTGTTATTCTGTTCAGCTGTAACAGCCTGGTTTCCTCTGCCATCAATCAGTTCCTGTGCTATAGATAAAGTCAGCACTAGGCTGTTTCTATGGGAAGAGTTCCCCTGGGAGTGTGTGACCTGGCATAACTAAGATAATGACTACTGCAGAGGCAACTTTACCACCGTGGATGAAAGAGTTTTGTCTATTATAATATTAAAGGCTTAATTATTATTGTTTTTTAATTGAATATAAACAGGAAATCGTTTGTAGGACAATTAAGAAAAGACACCTTAATGGCACTTAACTTTCTAATAAATACTTTTTGGGTGGGATTGCTGCTTTAATAATGAACATGAGCATTGCACTGCAGTACTGAATCAGTGGGACTGATTACATATCCTCAATCATGTCTCAGATCTTCACAGGACATACAGCTCTCCTCTACACTAAACAAATGCTCCCGGTTATAGGACTTCTCCCAGGCTGCACACACTCTCTGGAATAACCTTCCTCGCCCAATAAGACTATCCTCTACTCTCCAAACTTTCAAGCACTCCTTTAAAACTCACCTTCCTTAACCCACTTTTTAGCATCTGTATACCTGATATACAACTAGTTTGTTAGTCCGTTTCTTTTCTGCTACATGATTAACACAAATGTGATCACTTTCTGTTTCCATAATGAAAGTTTTGCTGCTGGCACTGCTGTGACTGGATCATAGAGAACTGAGCACTTTACCATACAACCTGGCTGGTCCATTTGTAGGATACAGTATATATATAGCACAGTATATATAGCACTTGCCCCATGTATCAATCCCCAATGTCTTATACATTGTAAGTCTATCAGCCCTCTACCTACCCAGTCTGTTCGTTACTACCCAGTCTTGTTACAATGGGGCAGATCCAGAACAACGTTTCTGTGCGTATTTACGCCTGGTGGAGACGTAAAAACCCAATTTGGTATGTACTGAGCATGCGCACGATGTAACGGCCTTCACGTGTCTCGCTCGAGGGGGCGTGCCAGCCTTACGACATCCGAAATTACTCTTCAAAGGCGGGTTTTGGCATTTAAATAGTACAGTATGGGCGTGCTTAGCGGAGTAACTACGGACAGCCTATACGTGCGGATCAGAGTGGTTACGCTGCCAAAAGTTAAGGTAGGGTTCAGAAAGCGTAAACCGGCCAAAGTACATACATGCAAGGAGAGTGTATAGAAGGTACGCTCGCGTAAATACGCTACGCTAGTAAACGGATTGCAAGCGGAGTTCTGGATCTACCTGTTAATAAATATTTAAATAAATAAAGAATTATTAACTGTAGCTCAACAAGAAACACCTTAACTAGGCTAAAAACACGGTCATCATAGAACATGTGAATCTTCATGAATAATTATAAATCCGTTAAACACTGCATGATAACTGGTCCAACCCACAGATTTACTGGAATGCCTTAGAAGATAGCTCTGGTCAAGTGACCGGATAGGTTAAGTCTGTTTGATTGTCCAAAGAAGTTAAAAGGATTGGCAAATCAGTAACGTGTATGCCCACAAATTGGGGAAATTTAGCACCATGAATATGACAGTGTGGATGCTCTATGGTTTCTCCTTGCACACCTACAGGGTATGAGAAGAAACGAGGTGTGCATTCCATGCCAAGATCATTATGACATTTACATCACCAGTATCGGAATTACCCCCTAGAGAATGCTGTTGTAAATAAAACAATAAGAATAGAAATATTTTTTAAAGATTGATGATAAAACAAATTCTTGGGACATGCTGGAGATGACAACAGTTGTTTTAGAAACAGTGGACAAAACACTGGTGGCTAACCTTTCATTTTACTCGACCAGATACATGGAGATATAAGTGGAGATTCTCATTCTGGATCAGATCCAGAGTTTAAAAATAAGAGGAAAACAGGTGGAAAGTTACACCTGGGTAATACCATGTTAAATTGGTGGTGGCAAATGTTATCTGATTCTAACAGTATTAGAGTTGAGAGTTGATGTTTCCTAGCCCAAGTCTTAATAACAGTGTAAAAGTGAGCTGTGTGCAATAAGAAAAAGAAGAGAAATGTATTCTTCTTGAAATTCAACATGGTTTTGCCCAAGTGTAACTTTCCACGTTTTCCTCTTATTTTCAAACTCTGGGTCCGGACCTCTATGAGTAACATTTATCTTAACTCTGAGTTCCAGGAAACAAAAAACAAGGAATTGGCTACTTACATGTCTTGTGGTGTCTGGCTCCTCTCTAAGCTGTCTCTCCTCTGCTGTGCTTGAGGTTGCTGAGAAATGATTAAACATTGTTTATTGTCATAGGAAGACACTTTGTGTCGATAGTCAAAGGGGTGAGAGATAGTACTGCAATAACGGACTGATTTCTCTGCAATGCTTATTATCTCATTGCAGACCGCTTCCTGACGACAGTCAATAATAGAAAAGAGACAGGGAAAGACGGAGACATTCCAGAGTGCATCAGATAAGTCCAGTACACAACAGAGGTGTAGATCCCATTAAGTCCATGAAGTGGAGTCCAGGGGTAAGCATGGAAAAACAGGCAAGATACAGAAGAAGGTTGAGTTTAGTACAGATATACACGGCAAGCAGTGGACAGCCTGATGCAGTTAGCATGTTGCTGTTAGAAAGTGCTCTCATTCTAGCAAAACAATGTTGGAAGAGCTTGGCTCTGTCATGCATTACTGCGGTTAGAATTCAAAGGGCAGGCGTAGCAAGAGAGAGGATATTATTTGTACTGAGAAAAAGAAACACATGGATTAACACAGACAGAAGTCAATGCACCAGTGGCCTGTCTATAGCCACCGTCTTAGGGATCTCTTACCACATAGCTCTTTTCAGACTCTGTGAGGTCTGGTCCTGTGGTCAGTGTATGATGAGGTTGCTGTAGTTATCAAGCAAATTATAAGGGATACATTTAGCAAGAGTTATATGATTATAGGGAAAGACATAAAGGCACACACACAATACTATAACAGTTGGTCAATCATTGGTAAATTCCAAAGCCACAGCAGCTTCTTGAAATTTAGAATGGTACGTTTCCTATTTTTATTTCTAGGTTATCTCCCATCTGTCTTTTCACTAATACACAAAGTACTGTGATTTTTTTTTGTGTGTGATTATACGTCACAGTTTAAGTGGCCTATTATTATTACTACGTTGTTATTTGGTTACAATAGTAAAAATGAAATCTATGTGTAGTTTGTATAATATCCATGTATCCTGGAGTTCTTTAAAATGTATCTTTCGTTTAGACTTCTTTGCTAATATCTTGCATGAATGTCATTTCCAGGGACACAGTGCTGTTGGGTAAGTGCCTTTACGTATATCCTGAACACGACTGTCTTAGAGGACAATGACAGGATACAGTATGCATTGCAACATTTCTAATTCAAAAGTAGGCCCAATATAGGCTGTGACCCTGATCTAGATGAATTAGAAGTGTAAAGTTTATCCACTTGTACAAGTATTGAATATTAGTGATAAAAGAACATTACTGGACAAATCTTAAATATCTTGGGCATTGTGATGTTGGGACAGCTGACATCTATGTAATATCTCCTCCTTAATAGTAATGATATGCCAGATTGGGGAGAGATGTTAAGGTATATGGCTATGACATTTGTGCTTTTATGATAAATTATTTGTGGGAATGTCTGGTGGGTTTAAAGGTTTCATTTTAGGGTACGACAGGACCAGAACAGAAGCTATTTATTCAATTTATTCTAGCGATCCTAAAGAATTTAGATGAGGTGGTATACACAGTATAGATTCGCTTCTCTACTCTTCTAAAGAGCTCATCTAGGAAAACGTATACTGACTGACATTACTAAAAGGATGCAACAGCACACCAACAATAGAAACCGTCTCTACAAGTGTTTTAGAAAATGATTACACTACGTATCACCTGTTGCAATATATGAGGTATAAGAAAAATGAAGTAATAAAAGATCATAATAAAAAAACATAAATGAATACATGCTAACGAGAGACAAATACAGAATAGACGTCAGACATTACACAACTGTAATAAACAGAAAGATGACAGATAAAACATATAGCACAGGTTCATACAATGAAGAGAAAATATGGAACAAGTACAGAGCTTAACATAGCTGGGATCTGTACACCATAAACAGGAAAGCTGCTTGTTTTCAAAGAGGGAGCAAAAATACAGTGTGAGCAAATATAGAGGCGGCTCCTCTGGGTAACTGCCTGAGGGTTAAGTGGGGTAGGAGTCTATATCACCATGCACAAACTGCAAGATACTAAATGGCCTATTTGGATGTGTTTAGGGTGACATTAATGTATGGGATGATTGCATGAGACATGGATTTGGTAATCAGCAACATTAACTTGCCTGTGTAAGATACATTATAAAAACAGGTAAGTATTGCAGAACACAATCTGAGATAAATTAAATATAATATGAATATATATGAAATATATTTCTCTTCTTACACTGGAAAATCTCTCTTTTTTTCTCTCTTTCCCATTAGAGGTGAGATATCTTTTCTATTCCAGTGTTCTACCTATGTTCAGCCGAAAGGTTGTGTTGTTTTCCAAATTATTGGCTACAGATTGCGTAAGGCATTTTACAAATTGCGTAAGGCATTTTACAAATTGCGTAAGGCACTTTACAAATTGCGTAAGGCATTTTGCCATAGTTCTGAGAAAAAAACAATATACTGTATAAGATTTGTTGTTGTTATTAAAATTGATTTTCAAAAATTCAGTTAGTTAATGACTATTGTTAACAGCCCCATTATTTAAAAGTCTTTATATTGGGAATCCTAAACTTTATTGTATAGAATAAAAAAAGAGGAAAAAACAGGTAATAGGAAGGATGGGGATTTTTTTTCCCTTTAAAGACAGTTTTGAAGATAGTTATATAATAGTAATTTGCATGGGCTTACCACAATAGAATTTGAGTTAAGGGTATTAACCGGGGAGTCTGTAAGCATTACGGGACTTTTAGAGGTCAATGTTGTTTGTTCACCTTCAGATCTGCAAGGCTAATGAGATGTAAAAAACAGCAATGAGAATGAGATGAGAAATGAATAGACAATACACAAATCACATCATTGCAAAGCGATTGCCAGAAGCCATGCTGAGTTTTTTTTACACACATTGGGCCTGATCCAGACCTACGCATGAGAGCGGAGCGTATTACCGCTCCAGCGTAAAAACTTTCACTCCCATGACACTCCCCTTACCTTTACCTCCGTACGCCGGCTGAACCCTACCTTAACTTTTCCCGGCGTCGGTACGAATTTTCGTAGCGACGCGCTGATCGTACCGGGCTAAGCACGCCCATACTGTACAATTTAAATGGCTCCCCCCGCCTACATTCCCTAACTCCAGCGTCCGTACTAACTTCGTAATAAAAACACGCCCCGTCGTCGGAAAATACGCAAACAATACGGACGCCTGAATCGCTGCTACGAAAAGCTCTTTGGTACGACCGGGTGTTGTCACTCTGCACATGCGCAGTGCGTTTTTCTGTCGAATTTACGCTTATGACCAGCGTACGATCGCTTGCGAGCGTAGGTCTGGATCAGGCCCATTGTAAATACAACTAAATTTCAAACACACAACTCATTGTACATCTTCCATAGAACTTCAGGCATATTATGAAGAAGATTTGCATCACACAAGCATATAGATTATTTGATCATGCTTTATAACTTTACTAGACAAGAAATACTGAAGAGCTGAATAACCCTGACAAACACACAATGCACCTCATATAAAGTTATTCAAATATTTAGGGTTTGTTTTTAATCACATCTGAGCAGTTTTTAGCACTTGTCATGCCCAGAAATACACACCCAGATGTAAGCAGTGATTATTCTAGGGATACTACACAGTAAGGGATATTCCATTCCCTCTTGCAACGTGCGCAGAAGTGATTAAATGGTAGCCTAAAACGTAAGGTTATATAGAGACGCCTAAAGAGTTTTGTGCATGGCAGCTACGGTAATACTCATCTATGTGATTAAATGAATATCTCTGTTGCATGGAAAG
>WWET01000708.1:250291-275175 GCA_011038615.1 Limnodynastes dumerilii
TTGTACAGTATGGGCGTGCTAAGCCCGTACGCTCAGCGTATTTTGTGCGAATTTTCGTACGGCCGACGGTCGTACCCAGTGTAGGGTATAGCCGCCGTAAGCAGGTACTTTACTATGGGAGTGTTAGGGGCGTGTATGTTTATTCGCCCGGGCGAACGTACGCATTCGCCCGTCGGACGGCAATTTCGTAGCTCTGGGTAGATTCAAATGTGCGGATTACTTCACTGAAAGGGTGATAGATAAGTGGAATAGTCTCCCATCTGAGGTGGTTGAGGCCAATACAGTAGAACAGTTTAAACATGCTTAGGATAAATATAAGGATATTCTAAATTGTAAACTAAATCGAGGGTAAATAGGGTCTAGGGTCAGTATAGTTTTGAATAAAGAAATGGGCAAACTAGATGGGCCATGTGGCTCTAATCTGCCGTCACTTTCTATGTTTCTATGTTACTTTGTTTCATTTGCATATCAGGATTATTAAACAATGTTTCTTTCCCATGGAAATCTTTAATGTGAGCAGAGTTAAATACTGGAGAGTATGATTTGCATCTTTTGATTTCCCCTTATGAGGGAAGTTTATGTTCTAGGAAATTAGTAGAATTTTATATTAAGAGAATGTTTCCATGAGAATTCTGTATATTCATGTAATATATTGAGGTAAGATAGTAGGGCATTTTGATACTCACAGATGTTATATAGTTGAAACACTAAGAAATACATGGTTAAAGTATGTACTATTAAGCTAGTTACACGCTGTAACAATGGTTCCCAATATGTGCACCTCAGCACTTTGGAGTGCTGGAGCACACTCACAGTGGTTCCACAAGTGCTGGCCAATCAGAGAGTGTCCACAAAGCACAGCCTCTCTCCCTGCAACTCCTGTGCACTAACCGGCTTTAAACTCACTGAGGAGCTGCAGGGAGATCTCTCCTCTGTGAGTCTAGTGCCAGTAAGCACACAGAAGTTGTAAGGAGAATGGCTATTCTACACTGTCAGCATAGCTCAGCCTGTCTTTCTGCAGCTCCTTGTGGCTTGCTGGGTAAAGACAGGAGATAAGCCTACTACCTGACCTCTTTAAATCAGCATAGCACAATTTCTCTCCCAGTTATTGGTTTACAAGCCTGAATGCCACTAGGAGCCTTAGAATTCAACCAGAAGAAAGAAAGCAGAAGTCAAGTCAGTAAAATAAGTTATTCGGTAAGGAAAAATATTGAAGGTTTTATACTTTTTTGACCCACCTACGTTAAAAAAGAGGACTTTTCAGTAAATATTTTGGCTTAGAGGTGCTATGAAAAAAAATTATTAAGACCCTAAGTGTGCCTTAAATTAGAACATTTGGGAACCACTGCACATTTCCAATAATCGTGTATAGCTGAACGCTGACAAAGCGATCCAATAACACCTCCACTTGATACTTGTGTGATTCAGAATTCCTGAGCGATCCGGTAGATCCCATTAGGAATGGCAACGGGCACTGGTATATAGCCACAATAATCACATAGTTACCCGCTATCCCGGAGGCAACAGTGTTATGTTGGTCACTGGGATATTGTATAGTGTGTAGCTTTATTTACACAACACTTATAAAATGCATGGAAATTAGAGTTAAAAAAAAAGTCTTTCACTTCACTTCAAACATCACTAGGGCTAGGCTTTCTCTGTGATCACAATGGTAGGATGAATAATACAGGACTCCCTCTACCTAATACATTCCACAAACTTGTCCCCCCCTATTAGTATTGAGTTTCTCTGCTTGTATCACTTGTTTAGTCTTCATGATGTATGTTACACAAAATGGTGGCTGCGCAAATCAATTTATAGGTTAATATAAACAGGTGCATGAAAGGCTGGGGTAATCTTTAGAGAAACAAGGAAAAGTCCCCCTACCATTCTACCATTCAACCTACCATTCTATCTGCATTTGCAAGTATTAGATAAACTACCTGCCACTATCAAGGCTTCTCTGCTGTGGTGGTCATAACTCTAAACAGTAAGAGTCCCTACATTGGGTGATATATATTAATTATATTATATAGCTTCTGTGATCCTGGTGCTGTCACAACACCATGTGCTCATCCATAGTGTTATATAATGTTTGGTATAGAGCATCTGACCTGTCTTTTGTTCCTTGTATTTATACAATGGTCACTTTGGTCCTTGGCTATACCTCTTTCATTTATATATACACTTGCACACATTTCATATATTGGAGTAGAAGCGCGGCCATGTGTTTTCCTGTTACTGTTACTAATTTACTTTGGGGGCCTGACCCCTCCCCAATATTGCCGCTGTACACTTTTAAATGGCAGGAGTGTCTTAATACAGACCTCCTGAGTACACATAGTAAACAGAGGGGGACTCACCTAATGGAGGTGCCTTGACACTGGAGCAGGTGAGCTTAAGCCAATATAGCTATATTGTAAACTAATCCTCCTTTTATGTATGCGCTGACACAGTGTTATATAATGTTTGTATAGAGCACTGGACCTGTCTTTTGTTCCTTATGATTCAAATAGATTCATAAAACACTGGTTGCTCAAATCAGTTGTTATTAACCAGTAGCTAACCTGTTATTCTATCTGTAAGACGCTTTTCATATACTTATACATGTGTGTAACGCGTTTCTCTGCATTTGATTTTACTAACAGGTTAGCTGCTGGTTAATAGCAGTGTGGTTTAAGTTTTGTCAGAACATAATGGAACCGTGTGAAAGTTACAATGCAATGATATAGTATCTGTGTAAAACGTGTTTGCTAGATAAATTATTTTTTGTTTACTAATCTAATATACAATGGAGTTAAAAAATAAAAGAAAAAATATCGGTACGCTAGTTGCGCCAAAAAGAAAACAAAATTAGACTTGCAAGTGATTTTCATTGTGCTCAGATAAACCGATTTGCTTGTTCAGCTGCTATTGCAAGGCTGCACATGCCCATTCACAGTGCTAGGCCAGTATCAGGAAGTGCATGCAGCTTATTACCTGTGGCACACTGACCCTGCCTCTAAGCCTGGGTGGAGGTTGTTTTGTGACAGGACAAGAAGACAGTGCAGAAGGATAGACAGGTGAAGAGAGTGGGATTGTGTTGGAAGTCTTTAAAGGAAAGAAAGCTCATCAGATAGAATTTGCAGTGCAGAATTAAATCAGGTTATTTCACAACATACACAGACAAAACACCTGTTGGTTATTATATACAGTGGAGACATCCATTTTGTGAAGTGACCCAATAGCCTTGCCTGTATTCTTGATTGGTTTAGTAAACAAAATGGTTGTCTCCACTACATGAAGGAAACATGCCTCATTCACAAAGTGACTGTTTTCAGTCATCTGTTATGTAATGTAAATAATAGCAATAAATAGGATATTTCAGTAGTGTATAATCCCAACCAGTCGATGTGAAGGATTTACACTATGCTGTGATAAATCATGTTACTGCATATCTGCATATGAAACTAAGAATGATCAAAAGGCTAAAGAATAAAAGACCAGGCAGACACAACATCAGGCTTGCCTGTAGCTAAAAATATTATTTTAATGAGATCTGCTGAATAAGTACAAATCAGGGGCCTCTACAGTGCATGCATTCAACAGTACATGCACATTAGGGGCCCTGACCTGTTGTTTTGAGAGCAAAGCATTGGGGACAGAACATAGGACTGAGCTGATTCAATGGGCCTGCTATAGGACCTAGAGATAGCAACAACATTTTTCTTAAATTCAAATAAGTCTTCAATGTGAATGGGCTCCAACAGGTTGGCTTGGCAAAAAGAAAAGTAATAACATACAGATATTTCAAACTGTTATATGCACTAACCTAGAGGCAGGTAGGGAAAGTAAGTTAGGGTTAGTAAAAAGGAAGCAAGTGACAATGGTTGTACACAACAGGTCATCAGTAAAGTCAGTAGAGTCTCCACACACTTCAGGTCTTATGCACATGAGCTCAGAGCACACACATGCTGTATGTACCTTAAAAGGACTGCCCTTAGACCTTTTCTCATCATCCTGGCAATCACTGACAATGCTAAGGAGCTCTTTACTTAACTGGCTCTCCTCATAGGAATCACCATCTGTCTTAGTCTCTAGCTCTGCACAACTGTTTACACATGACAAAGCCTGGTGCTCTCTGGTCTTATCACTAGGTGTCTGCCAACGGTCATGCTCACCATTTTCTACTGGGCCAGCAATGCTCTTGGACTTGTGCTGGTTACGTAAAACATCAGAGAGCTCTGAGATTAAAGTATCGTGTGGTGAGAGGAGCGGAACTGGAGAGCCCCCAAAACTAGAAACTGAACCCATAAACTTCTCTTCACTGTGCGGAGAAATGACGTAACTAACTCTAGTGGACGAATGAGGCCTTGGCGAGTAGGTTGGCACAGAAGAGAGGGCAGAGTTAGGGGTGGATCTACCAGACAGATTGTAATAATGGAGACTGACAGACGGCGTTACAGACAACGTAGGGCTGGGGGCCGCAGAGGGAGTGATATAGTCTATGGTACAAAGCATGGCTTCGGGTAAAGGAGGAAGTGGTGGGGTTGCGCTATAGCCACTATTACGGGAGACACCCATTGTGAGAGAGATCCATTCGGATGTGATAGCCTGCACTTCTGGAGAGAAGGCTCTGCGGGAGGCATGGGGTGGAGTGGTAGTACGAGGCCGGGCATAACTAGGAAACTTAAAAGAGAAAACAGATAGAAGAAAACATAAAGAGGAAAACAAGTGATGGGTATGAATTCTTGTCACAGAATGTATAAAAATCGTTACAGTATGGCTTCTAACCAATATAATCTAGGACCATACTAATCTCATATTATTAACATGTATTTAGGTCATAATTAATTGATTCACCGATTGTTGCGGTCATTGATACCAATAAATGTCTGATGTAATGGTAACAAAAAATATGATATGCATTAAATAAACTAAAGAAAGGATTTAGAAATTTGGAAACAGAAATAAAGAGACATTCGATGGAAACACAAGCAATGAAAGAAGTTTCTATTCTGATATTGTAAATACTTCCTTAGGATCCCCAAGGTCACCCCCCATGTCATTTAGTATAGCCCAGTATAAACACAAAGCTTTACTGCTTATTACCACTAGAGGCAATATTTATTCTATGATATACTGTAGACTAGATGCGGGATGTTCTTTGTATGCTATATAGTGGTTTTTTTTATAGGTTTGTTATGCATATAATACAGAATATATCAACATGACACATAATGTGCTGATACAGGTGCATACCTGTGGGGAAGCACTTGTACTTCTATTAGGGGAATATGAAAGAGGAAGATCCATGTAGTCCGCTGAATTCTTTAAACGGGGCCTCTTGAGGACATCAACGTATGTTATCGGAAATATCCCCTGGCGGCTGGTGCCAGATATTTTTCCTTCATACCAATTTTCATCCACTCTGCGAATCAAAGTTATCCTTTCACCCTAGAAAGTAAAGCTCTTTATTAGGGCAAAGTTTCCTTGGTATGTAAACTACAATGCTAATATATGTCAAGCTAATATGAATATAGCATTGTCCGTTAGAAATCCATTAGAGCTATGTTCTTCTGTCCACCAGAAAGCAGGGCTGTCCTGCAAATATGGGGGCTGCTGAAGAAAGTGCATTTGAATACATCAGTGTGAGACGATTCATAGACTTCAGCTTTTAATATGGGACAGTTCATTATAAAACACCTAGAGGGGCAATATTAGATTTCACCCGCTTTAAATATTTGTGGAAAATCCAAGAGTGGCACAACAACAGGTTTTACTAAAGAAAACCATTTAAATTCATCTAAATCATGACAGACAAATACACACATGATAAATGCAACTTGTGGGGAAAAATGAATTGTTTGTGAATTATAGATCTATTGACATTAGGTGCAGAAATGTAGGTACTATTGTGCTTTAATGTAACTTGTTGCAAGACTAGGGCACGTATTCAGAGTACCGGACGTATAACATATACGTCTGGTGTTTAGCGATTTTTATTACTGCGCATGCATAGTCATTTTTTACCGTGATCTACGTATATTTTTCTTACGTAGGTTGCAGACCGCATATAGATAATAATCTATATCTGGATAATAGCGCCCCAGTAATAATTCCAGCACCAACCCCACCTTAACTTTACACAGCGTAAGTACTGATGTACGTATAGGCAGCACGTAATTAGGAGCCTAAGCACGCCCATACTGCACGATTTAAATGCCTCACCCTGCCGAAGCATAATTACGGGTGTCGCATTGGCTGGAACGCCCCATAGTATGTAGTTACGATGAAGATACGTGACTGGCCCATACCATTGTTAGGCTGTGATTTTAAGGGGCCCTGCTCATCTATTGCATTAAGCTGTGTTTAATTTTGATTTAGATTATTCTGTTTCTATTTATACATGTGCATTTTTGGTATATCAAGCGGATTGATTTAATAAAACCTTGTAGGGTTACACACGTAGCGCATCCCTTATTGTTTACTATCTAGATATCTCCATGCATGCACTTTTTAACCACTCCCATAGATGGTCTTAAATTGAAGTAAGAAAGGACGGGAAGGTATGCAGAGAGGAAACGCCTGTAATGTAAACTGACTAAGAGGGATCGACCACTTGCAAACTCAAACGAGACTCTCTCTAGGAAGTGTAACTCAGCAGTCTGAATTCATCAGAGCACATTCCGATCAGTTAGTATAAATCACAACCATGCACAGTTTACTAACAGATGCATTGGAAAAGCATATTCTTGCTTTTAAGTGGAATCACTGGGCCGTATTCACACCTAAACAGCTTCTGCTTCTTATGTGCGGAGTTTTGCGAAATGACGTACTGCGCATGCGTAGCAGGTCATTTACATAATCTACGTACAAGTTCAGTATGTAGATTGTCTCCATGCAGTCTTTAAAGACCGCACAGAGCAGTTTAATTAGAAAGAGGCGGGCTTAAGCCACCTTGGGGGAGTGATTAGGTAGAAGGGGGAGGGACTTAGATTAGCTGGGGAGGGCGGGTTAGATAAGGTTGCCCTATGGCACTTGTAAGTGCCATAAGGTATCTAAATATGGGGGGCGGGTTAGGGGCAAGACTGGTGAGTTAAGTGCGGATTTATCCGCTGTGAATACGGGCCATTACATTCAGGTTGCACAGCAACATTTCACATCTTCAATTTTTAGTCCAGATATTTCTCGTCTACTACCTTCTTAAATGACATTTCTACAGCAGTGTCACCATTAAAATTGAACTTGGCAACAGCATCTCCATATTCCAGGACTTGCACTGGCGAGGCTTTCCGTGGCTGAACTTTCTCCGTTTGTGGAAGTATCTGAAATAATAGTGCAGAGGTGAGACACTGGTGAAGAAAATGGCTCAAATAGGATAACATTTGTATAGTATTCATACCTCAATATATGAGATAGGGAAGATTCCAGTCCTCCCATGGTGCTCTCCTTCAAACCAGTTCTGATCTATCTGCTTGTAAATATAAACTATATCTCCTTTCTGTAGTGGCAGCTCCCTATATAAAATGATACAATTAGTTTAAATAGCACATTTTTAAAAAGAAATATTTCTTTGTTTGCCTTCAGATTGAGTTCAGCTTTTTTTAAATTATGTAAATACATAAATATCAGTCACTTGTCCTCTAGGGGTCAGCCTAATAAGGATAAAGAAACTGAATTGTGTTTTGGCTTATTTAGGACAATACATTCATGGAATGTGTATCTGGACTTTTGAAACTGCTCTGTTAGGAGCTGATGGAAATAGCAGAGTTCTTTTCGGGTGTTGTATGAAATGTTGACGGGTGAAAATATTGACAGGTCAAATATGTTGAAAGCTGAGTATTATGTTAGTATTTGATTGTAACATCTGTAAACTTAATTTTAATGCAGACGACTTCTAAAAAAACAAAACTTCTAATAATATCTACAAAATATATACGCAATACTAACATAATACTCAACTATCGACATTTTGGCCTGTCAGCATTTTGACTGTCGACATAACAACCAGCAAGGTTCTTTTCCTATTGGATCCTGCTTTATTTTGTGACACTGCAGTGTCCGGTTTTCAATTCTACAACAGTAAATTATATCAAAAAGGTTCTGCGAAAATCACCTGTAAGAAAGTGAAAGGTCATGTACAAAGCAGCACCGCTATCTGGATCCTGATGACTTTCCTGAGTACTACAGTATTTTCCAGGTGATCCATACATCACTCAAACTAATGACATTTTCATCTGACTCAAAAAAATGATTACTTTAAGTTGTTTCTTTCCTAAGAAAAAATTTGGTAGCATTCTGAGGTGGATTTACTGAAGTGGACCCAGAACCATAGTTGTTCACTATATGCTAACTATGTAGGATTATGGTAGAGATTTCCAGTGAGATCCTGCTCTTTATTAGTTTCAGTTCATGATACAGCCAGCTCAATGGCTCTGGGTGTAATGCAGTTTATTTACATAGTCAAAGCCGTCAATTTCATGAAAACCCTGTCTTTTTCATGGTAATCTGAACGGGGTATAAGAAAGTGAAAGGTCATGTAAGACTACAATGCAGCACCGCTATCTGGCTCCTGATGACTTTCCTGAGTACTACAGTATTTTCCAGGTGATCCATACAGCACTCAAACTAATGACATTTTCATCTGACTCAAAAAACGATTACTTTAAGTTGTTTCTTTCCTAAGAAAAAATTTGGTAGCATTCTGAGGTGGAGTTACTGAAGTGGACCCAGAACCATAGTTGTTCACATATATGCTAACTATGTAGGATTATGGTAGAGATTTCCAGTGAGATCCTGCTCTTTATTAGTTTCAGTTCATGATACAGCCAGCTCAATGGCTCTGGGTGTAATGCAGTTTATTTACATAGTCTTTACCAAGAGGAGACTTGGACATGCAGCTCAGTCTGGTTATCAGAGTCACTAATGTCCTAGTGTCTTTTATTTTCATCCACTTTAGCTCCACATTCTTCATCAGATTGAGAACCAGCTCTCTCTGTACCCTTTAATTAAGTTACATTATTTCCTATTATTGCCTACCTTCCCATGAATGGATTGTCAGTTTCATGGGACAATGAAGCATACACTATGGGCATTCATGTCCTGTAATGGGAGAGTGGGGAACTATTTGCCACAACTCTCAGGAAATGCTGCAGAAGATTCTGGTTTTATTTCCTGTACAGTTGCTGTATGGAATTTAGAGACTCCTTGATCTGTTTCATAACAGCATGGTGCTTCCATTGTCGAAGATCTGCTGTGGTTATGAAGGTAATATATGTATATTAACAACACCCTTGGCGTAAAACACTCCTAAATTGCAGCCTACCAAAAAAAACCAAACATATACATACCACACCGTATATCAATAAAAATCAAATATTAAATACATAAGTTTTTAGGTTTGGCGCAAGGAGAATTACAATTAAACAAAGGAAAAAATATATAAGAAATATAATACCATAAATGAATTCAGGTTCCTAAGGATTATATATCAAGGTGTAAAACGACCGAAACCAACTATGCTATTCTACCTCCACACATTTTATATTCAAACCTATAAACACTCTCCACAACAATATATTTAGCAATTATTATCTCAAACTCTGTAATGTAAGGTAAAAGGAGAATTATTAACACTCAACAGTCTCGCAATCAGGAGTCTCTTAGAGTTCAAAAATACCAGTGTGGAATAAAGTAATCAGAGCTAGAGGGTCTCACTGTTTAGAAGTCTTTTAGGAGTTCAATCACAGTTCTTATAATCCTCATTCCAGTTTAAACTTAAGAACTTGAGACCACGCATTAATTCGATTCTTGTATCTTCATTGAGCAGACAACTGAAGGAGAGACTTTGTTTCAAGTTGAAAAGGAGTGATGTAACTCTTCCACTTCTGTTTGGAGTGTCAGCAGATATGATCTCATTTAAGGTAGAATAGCATAGTTGGTTTCGGTCGTTTTACACCTTGATATATAATCCTAAGGAACCTGAATTCATTTATGGTATTATATTTCTTATATATTTTTTCCTTTTTTCTTAATTGTAATACTCCTTGCGCCAAACCTAAAAACTTATTTATTTAATGTGGTTTAGATGGTAGTTAGGCTGACCCCATAAATGTACACATTACAAAGCAGAATTTGTATGCGATCATTGTCCAAGCAAGAGTGAAGAGCAGAATGCGCTGGTTCTGAAGCCTACATATTAAAACAAGTTCCAGGTATATTATTTGTTCATACTTACTTCAGAGACTGTGCTTTAAAGTCAAACTTTGCTCTTGCTTGTGTCATCTACAAACAAGATAAAAATCATTTTTCAACTATTAGTCATTTTATATTTGAGTAGAAAACCATTGAAACTGAAAATTATTTCAATACAGAACTTTAATCAAGCAAGAGTTGAATTAGTTAGGTGCTCACATTTGCAAAGAGTTAAAGAAAACATTAAGAAAAATTTGCTTTACTTAGGACATCTCAAGGCATATTAATAACTAATGAAATGTTGTGAAGCACTAAGCAGATGAGATATTTTAGTTAGGGATTCTGTTATAGGAATACTTTGAGGCGCTAATTAATGTAAGTTATGCAGAGCATAGCTTTCATCTGTACAATTGACATACTGATTCCCTACATATTTCAGAGATCTACATTTCTGCTTAGACTTTAGGGAATTTATGGCTGCACTGGATATAAGCATCCCAGCAACTAACAGTCATTTATAAAAAAAATAAAAAAAAGATCTTTGGTACAAATGGCTGGATGAAATTTAATGATTTGATACTAAAATAATATATGTCAGTGAGAAAACTATTAAACTGCTGTACTCTACTTATGGAGTAGCCACGATTTTTGCCCTATGAACGAAGGGTACATTTTGTAGGGCTGCAAAAAAACAAAATGTTTCCCTGCCTAATTAGACAGATGTTTGCTGTAACATTAAGGAGAGTAACAGTAATATATATGATGAAGTGAGGGGAATATTAAACTAGCAACAGATGCTTTGGGTTTATCCATATAGAAAACAAAAATGAAACATTGCATTTAAAAAAAGCATAACAAATAAACAACTCAGTTCGTAAGCATTTATATTTTAAATTAAACACTAAAAAAATTAAACACTAAAATGTAATTACTGGGAAAGCATCAGGAACCTGTTTGTTTTTTGTTTTGTTTTTTTTTTATAAAAACTTTATACAGATTTAAACATTTTAGGTTCATGAGATTCCTGTATCCTTAAACAGCTACACTCTCTTGTTATATATATATTCTGTATATATATATATTTTTTTTTTATTAACTAGGTCTTAACAGACAGATTCAATGATGTTTTCCCTTTGGGGGTTTCTACCATTCAAATATACATTTTAATGTTTTGTGCTAAAATATGTATCATTTAACAATAAATGTTAATGAATAGACATTCTTTGAACTGAAAAACTGTGTAGTTAAGTTCTATGTAATATATAGCACTAAGAGGAATGCTACCTTTCTGTTATATAGCAACATATCTCCCATTGATAACAGTGCTCCAGATTTCTGTGTAAACCCAGGCACATACTAGCCCAATTCTTGACAAAATGGTTGGATAACCAGGGAAACTTCAGGGAGATCTTCAGATTGCGCTGTGCCATCTTTATAGGATCAGCGTTGTCGATCGGATCTGCCATGAAACTGACCTATGCTGTTATCGTTTGTCAGGGTTTTTTTTACAGTTTTTTCTGTGAAATCTCTGCAACATCCACACTATACAATTATCGGGTTGACCAGGCCATTATCGACGGATCGTCCCAATAACTGTATAGTGTGTAATTGTCGCTTATAAAAAATAGGGGTAGCCATTTTGAGAGTTTAATCAAGCATTAATGATAATGTAGTCTATAAAGTAACAGGGTAGAGATCCCCTGTGACTAATATTTGCAACAAGGGAAGAATCACAACACATTATACATATTTTCACAAAACATTACTATATATATATTGATGGTAGAAATAATTTAATTACGGTAGTTTGTACAAAATTATGTGGTAAATTTATATGCTGTTAATATGATGTAAAATGATATTTGTGTTATATCTAGAAATCAGCCTTTTGTTAGTAGGTTATTATAAGATAAGCCATGCTTTTGATCCAATTGTTGAAAATAAAAATAAAATAAAGATGTGACATAAGAGAAAATATAAAACACATACAAAAGTATAAATGAAATAAACATGCAATGCGCTCCAATGTCCCCAGCCAACATGCTGCTACAAAGCGGCTTGACTGTCTGTTCTCTGCCAGCCAAATTAATACAAAGCAAATAAATGAAAAGCTGATGGGCAGCATTCTCTAGGATACTAATGATTGGCTACATTTAATGGATATAAATGGAAGATATTGCTTTGTGGCAAGCAACACTCTAATGTTAATAAGAACAGACCTCAGACCGAGATCTCCTCTTTGAAGAATCGTCTACATTAAGGAGTTCTCCAAAACGTTCATTAGTGATAAACTGGTGATGTGATGGGACAATCCCAGTGTGTCTCCTAGCAGCAATATCAGCTTCTTCTTGCTCACGTTTAAGTCTTCGCTGATCCTCTAAAAGTTTCTAAGATAAAAATGGCATTATTGGGCTTGAGAATAACCTGCCTGGCAGTACGAGAATGGGCAGAAGTAAATGCGTCAAGGAATCAAAAGAAAAAACATATTACTCATCAATGCATTAACAAAAAGTGGTTATTTCACGTTACGTGATGTGATAACATATCATAGCAGAACAACATCCTGCATAGAGAACAATGAATTGGCTGTCATAATTAGTATTACTATGCCTTAACTCATTACAGAATAGACTAGATATCATTTTTTTGTACTATATTACTTTGTATTAGACAACAGAGGTAGTAGTGTAGGGGGCTAATTCAACTGAGCAGGCTGTCTGATCGTGCTGTTCTTCATGCAAATTTACATTGCGGATTTTATCTCGCAACCCGTAGAAGTGCGTATTGCAATCAGTTAATTTTGGCTACCATAATAGACAGGAATAGATGCACTCCATGCTTATTCCCATCTTTGCACTCAATTTAATTAGCCCCTAGGAGTCAAAGGCAGTTTCATAATACTGGTCTAACAAATGCACTGTAACTTTTTAGAAACTCACTGCTTTGCTTTCTAGCTTTGTTCTGTTACGTAGATTGTTTAATCCAGTGCCCAGGATTTCACAACCAAAGGGCCTAATCCAGACTTAATAACAACACCAGCATGCACACAGCAGATGTTACTCATCGTAACTGATCATATGTAACCTGTACGTAACTCCGTACGATAGCGCGTGACATCCCTATGCAAGCCCAATATATACGCATTGTGGGAGCAGGGAGGCATTTAAATTGCACAGTATGGGCTGGGTTAGGCAGTTACTTACGACAAGGCGGTACATACGACCAGAGATACGCAAGGAGAAGTTAAGTAATCTTCTGAACACGTAAGTCAGCTAAGATATGTACGTGAGAGGGGAGTGCATTATCCTTAGTAGTGCCTAACTTTAGGTACGATTGGGTTCGTAAAATGATCTTAAGTCTGGATCAGACCCAAAGAGCTTTTATTTGTACTCTATGGCAATGTATTGTGAAGACATTAGCTATAGCTATGTTTTTAGATCTAATTTCAAAAAAAAATCTTTGAAATATCTATATATTTTATTTAAAAAAAGTAAAAATATCACATCATAAGCCAAACCTACTACAATATTAGGACTACACCATTCATTCATTCATTCAAAGATTTGGAATTCTCTTCTAAAGTAATGACCCAGTTTGGGTATATGCACCTAAGCTGTACACCCTTAAAATTGCCACCTTCTTCGGCTATTGTCGATATTTCAGACCTCCTCATAAGGTAATGTAAAACCAATTAAACTGTACTTTTTCTGCCTTCGTGCTTGTAGTCTACAAGTACTAGTGCAGGGATAGCATATTGGATAACACTTGCTGGTGGCTTAATTTATAATGGCCAGTGTGTAAAAAGTTATAATACAAATTTGTCAGCACCTTATTCAAGGCAACATTGTGAAATAACTGGATTCATTCTTGGAATGAATGCAATCTCTGCAGAACATTACCTGTCAATTGAGTTGGACTAATTGTTGCATAGTATAATGGAAAGCACCCAGGCTCAATTTCAATTAACAAAGCATCTGGAACAGGTGTACTGAGCAATTTATGGATTATGACCTCTAAACGACTGATTATGGGCAAGGAAAATGTAATTACATGGTGTCATATTATGGAATTTGCAGACATAATTGACAATTATAAACCTACCAACCAAATCCTCAAAGCAATTACATTTTGGCCTACTTATTAGACATAATAATCTAAATTCAGGATTTATTGTGCAATTAAAAAAAAACCAAGGTACTGCAGTTCCACAATATTTGTTATGAAAATACACAGTCTACAATCAATAATTATATGACTTCAAAATAATCAAAGCTAGGAAATATAAAATAAATAGTACACAAGTTTATTTTCACCATTTATTTGTCCCCTAAGTAACCTGATGTTTTCTGAGATGGAAAACGGAAAGGGATATTAAGGAGGGGTGGGCTGTATGGACTGGAGTTTTACTAACTTAAGTCCCATCAGACGATGTTATGTACGATGGTAATTTAAGAAGATATGGGCTATGCTTCCCCTCTGCTCGGGCTGGGGGAAGCATTATGATTGTACAGTGTGGGTGTGATTACCCACTTATGAGGGGATCAGCGGTTGGACAGACCGCTGATGCGCACATGGGACTTAGGTCTGCCTGATGACAGCGTAAGTCACACATTTTACGCACAAGAGAGGAGAGTGACAGGAGGAGTTCACTACCCTCCTACATGCGGAATTAAAGACCCCCAGCATGTGCGGAAAACGTGCTTGGTGTGGACCACAGTGAATGAAGCTTATAAGTGTTGGTATTTAGATGAGGTGGTATAGAAACATAGAATTCTAAAAACAGAATCTCCTGTTACATCAAAGTCTAACCTCCTACATTTACACCTTTCTCTTTACATAAACTAAATATTCATTTTTTTTTATTTCTTGTGTGTCTGTATCTTTAAGAGGTGTGCTGTGCTGCAGTTGTAGAACGATAGAAACGATAATAATAATAATAATAAGTACAACATTGCAAAGAATAACCTAATGTGCACGCCCTCTGTATATATCATGGTTTTTTTAACCACTCAGCAAAAGGTCCCATTATTGGTGCCATGTATTTGCAGAAAATGTGCATTTTTTTTTTAGTTCCTGGTACATTTATTTGCCGTTTGAAAAATGTATCCTGCTTACTGACTACAGCGATTATTGGCCCGTTATTCTGATATTGGATGATCGGGCCAGTAATCACTCTAGTTTATGACTAGTTTCACTCCGTAATTGTTGGGAAATCCCTGTGGCTTTCTGGAAACTAAATCAGATTTTTTTGCATTGTCTCAGCTGTCCATCAGAACAGACCATAAATAACCTCCATAGTTTCATTCTTTTGACTTTCTACTGTGCTTTTGTCCAAAGCATTAAACCACAGCATGTGTCACCATTCACATGAGGGGTTAGAAAGGACAGAAACTATGTACTCCATTATAAACAACGCCATTGTAAGCAACCTAATTACTCCCTATTTTTGTGGAAATCTAGTCTTTTACTGTGGTAATCCTGCATCATTTATCATAATGGCTCAATGGCTTTCTGTATATAAATAATTACTGACATTGGGGTAGATCCAGAACTCTGCTTGCAATCCGTGTACTATCGAAGCGTATTTACGCGAGCGTGCCTTCTATACACTCCCCTAGGCACTCCCCCTGCATGCACCTTTTATACACTCCCCCAGGCACTCCCCCTGCATGTACCTTCTATACACTCCCCTAGGCACTCCCCCTGCATGTACCTTCTATACACTCCCCTAGGCACTCCCCCTGCATGTACGTACTTTGGCTGCTTTACGCTTTCTAAACCTACCTTAACTTTTAGCAGCGTAACCGCTCACGTCCGCACACGTACGTATAACCAGCGTGTAGTTATGCCACTAAGCACGCCCATACTGTACGATTTAAATGCAAACCCCGCCTACATTGCGTAAATTAAGCGTACTTATGGCTAACGTAAAAATGGCACCCCCTCCGAACGAATTTACGCAACTGATACATGAAAGGCCCATACGCTCAGAGTTATGTTACGTTACGTAGCGTCATGCTCAGTACATACCAAATTGCGTTTTTATGTCTCCGCCAGGCGTAACTATGCACGGAAACGTTGTTCCGGATCTGCCCCATTGCTTGTGAGTTCATGCTATTTCACAAACATTCTCACAAAGATTTCTAGTAATTCCTTTGGAGAAAACCTGAGCTGGTGAATACTAGTAAACACTGGATCCAGACTTTAATAAGAGCAAATCAGACAGAGGGCCGTATTCAGAGATCCGGTTTTTAAAAGTACGCAATTATACGCACAAACGGAACAAGGAGACACCCACCAACAACCCTGATGCTCCCCTCTCCCGGTGCTGTCGTGACTTACGAGTCCAAAGACCACTCTGTTCTATACGTGTGTACTTATGTGCATATATGCGCTCCGTCCATGCAAATCTTGATAACCGCGCCTCCATACAGTCATTTACCTCCGTGCCCACTTTTACGTACATTTTTCCGTACGTCTGATTTCCATGCATATGTCCCCAAGTGCGATTCACATGTACGCCCGTTAGGCACTTCCGTGCGTATCGTCTACGTAAACTATGTACATAAAGTTACTACGCATGCGCAGTTGAACTGATCCTAAATACGCATGGAAATTCACTAAAAAACGGATCTCTGAATACGGTGCAGAATCAGAAATTTTACACTTGGGGAAAACCATGTTGAATTACATGCGGGGGTGTTAATATGTAACCTGTAGAAGCTGAGAGGTGATGAGGTACTGTTTCCTAACCCAAGTCTAAATAAGAAATTCTCCCTCCTTGCAAAGAGTCAAATAATTTTGACACCCTGTGAAGTTGAACATGATTTTGCGCAGGTGTAATTTTCCACCTCTGGATCCAGTCTAATCATATTTGAGTAACTATTCTCACATTCAGATATTCTAAACACTAAAAAGAATAGACCATGTGTTTGTTTATTAGCCATATTGTTCTAGATCAAAATAACATTTTCCACTATCTTCCATTAGGTCCTATTCATTGATAACATTTTTTTAATATGAAGTAAATTTTATATAAGTCTTTCCCAATATATCATTATGTTGACTATTAGAATTCATGTTTATGACACGTGTATAAATATGGATGTCTCTTATGCAGTAAAGTGTAGTTTGCACAATAAATTAGCCCAATATAACAAAATATCTGACACCTCTTCACTGCTAAGCTCTACAAAGCCTGTTACTCATTTGTCTATAATAAATGCAATGCCTCAGTTGCAAATGTACGCTTGCATTTAGTTAGATGTCACATTGAAACATGAATTGATTTGTGCCACATAAATACCTCACAACTGTTCTGATCACTATAGAACATCTTGACTTACAGGCTATAAAAGGAGTGAGCCTAAGCCAAAGAAGGGGCACAGTCTGATCATATATAGTGGTTCTTATTTTGTCCTGACTACCATTTTTGAATGCTGGGAGGAATGCACTGTTTATATTTCACACTTGTCAGCAAACATTTACAATATATATTTTCAATCTACAGAATACCTCTTTGCTGTCGTAGCGTCTTCGCACATATTCTTCAGGGTGATCCATGTATTCGAGTGGTGTAAAATGCCTTGGAGATTCAGAGTCTACCTCAAAACAATAAAATGCATTTAGTGCACAGCATTTATAAAATGGACGCACACAAAGACTGACACAGCACACAGAACAGTGCCAAGTAAATATCTAAATCACTATAAACAGCATCACTGCAATCAAACTCTCCAAGACACTTGTTTGTGATCCCGCTGACACCGATCAAAACAGCATGAGAAGGGATAAAAGTAAATGAATAACAATTTGACGTAAGCAATATAATGCAGTCTCAAACTGGACAAAACAAGTTTAGCCATGGCACATTGGATCTGAATAGGGGTGCACCAATTTCAGAACTAAGGGCTGGATCCAGACTTAAGAAGAAGCATGAAAATAAGAGAGAAAAGTTACTCCTGGGCTAAACCATGTTGATTTCAGGGGATTCAGGTTAATTGTATTCTTTGCATGCAGGGCTATATCTTTGAATTGATTACTACACACAGATACTGACCAGCTTTATTGTCACACTGTTATTTAGACTTGGGATAGGAAACATCACCTCTCAACTTTAATACTGTTTGCAACAGATGAACTATGACTCCCCTGCAATCAACATGGTTTAGCCCAGGAGTAACTTTCCTCTCCTAAATTCCAGCTCCTTCTTAAGTCTGGATTCAGCCTCAAGTTTTATTACTTAGCAGGACAAAAAGGGGAGCATTTAGAGGTAATTTCTTGTATTTTTAGTGTACGTCTTCTCCAAAATGCATTTGGTATGCAAAAAGATCTACCTCTAATTGAGTCCCCATGGGTTTCTAACAATATTTGAACTAAGCCAAAACTTTAGGTTTTGCCTAATCGAATCCTAACTAATTTTCAACAGCTGCAGAGTTTGGAATTGATTAGACAGAAATAGCGCTGTTTATCTTAATTTTTTACTTGCACGCTTGTAGTGTATCCAGGATCGTAAACATCTTGTTTATAAGCTGTTTAGTTGCTATAATAATTAATTGTATGCTACAGTCTGTAGCGCAAACAGACTTTTCTTTATGTCAGTTTCTAGGCAGAATAGTTTTTCACATTTTTTGGGTATTGGGCATATCTGATCCACCCCTAATGTAAACATGAGGCCAGAGATGGATGTTATTAAATAAAACTAAGGGCCCTAAAGATAAATAATGAGAACATGAAATCAAATATAAAAGCTACAGATTATCTATACCTGACGCTGATTTCAATGCATTCCAATGTCAGACAGCATCAATACACCGTTAAAATAACTGATGATGCCTAAACTATATTTGTATGTTTTTGCTTGACATTAATCTGCCAACAACCAAGTCATATATTTTCCTTGGCAGTGACTGGTAACAAATTTAAGAGGGTGGTTAAGCTGCTTGCTTACACATTGCACTTTGAATAAGACCCATGTAAATGTCAGCTCAGAAGGAACACAGACTGCAAGCACAGATGTGGAATCGAGAGGAAATGAGGGTGGATGACAGGTAGAGATGGTCTGTCACACAGATGAAGTGTCACATATTGGCAAGATGCTGAAAAACTCCACCTCCTGTGACTGCTCCACCTTCACTCGGCTGACTGTTGTTGTTTGAATCCAAATTGTGACATGAAGGAAACGAGACAATATCTCCATTATTAAACGTGTCAGAAGAATGATGTTCTAGATTACTATTATCATGCTCAAAACTTTTAATGTTAAGACTGCTTAGTCTTTCCACAATTTCAAATGAAGACTGGCGTGCAGGAAGACAGGGCTTCTCCTCGGCGTCTTGTGTGTGATCTAGTTGGCTTTCTTTGGCCAACTCTACCACGTCGCCATTCTTTTTTGGGGTAGATTTCTTTGGACTGTTCTGTAATGGCTTTTTTAACTTGAAAGGAAGAGGACTTATAAGGTATATATTCCTCTGGAAAATTTGCCGATCAGTTTGTGCATCTGACTTAGCGTTCTTGGCCATTTTCTGCTCGTGCCTCCGAATAGTTGTGAATCTTGTATAGGAAGCTGGACAGGAGCTCTTGCAGGTGTTTATTTTGGGTTTTTGGGGTGGCTTGATGGTGATGTTGCAACTGTCACTGGAGGCATTAGAAAGATGGTCCGTGTCATCTGTACAGCCGGAAAGACCATCCGTTAAAGTACTATCCGTGTGGTCAGAACTCTTCTCTTCTAAGTTACTTTTAGGGGAGGAGCTTGTTGGCAACGGCAACTCAACATCTTCATCTGTATTACTCTTCACTGGGGTTTCTAAAAGAGACTCAGCAGAGGAAGCAGACGTTAACCCAGCTTTGGATTGTGGAGGAGAAGGAGAGAAGCTTTGTTCCACGGATATATCAAGAGAAGGCATTGATCTAGATCTCTGGATCAGTTGCTCAAATGCTGTTACCCGAGAGGATACGGTGTGTCTGGGGACTTGTTGGGAGCCCTCAAGTCCAAAGTTATGACAGGCCCCATCTTTTTCATCTTTCTCAAAATGGCTTGCAATGTCTCTAACACTGGAGCAGGAGGCTGAGTTGCACATGGTGGAGCGGTTAATACTGTGCATATCTCTGTACATCATATTAAATTCTGTGCCCCCTGACCTTAAATTGGATGTGAAGGAACATTTTGCAGAGTTCATACTGTACTCTTGGAGGCTCATGGCGCTTCCAGACTTTACCTTATAATCCTTGTAAGATTTGGCCAGCATGTTTTCTACACTCCCTCCTGCTTGCGTTAGGCACGTTTGCTTCTTGTCAAATGATGCTGTAGGTTCAAGCAGGTTCTCGCAGCTCTGTGCTTTCTGCTGAGACAGCGATGTACTCTGCTTGTACATGTACTGGTCCTGAGCGGCCACTATAGGCTTGAATCTGGACGGCAGAATTTCAGCTATGCACGTTTTTGCAGCTGACAAAGAAGATTTCTGCTTATATACACTGCCTAAAGAATGAATACTACATATTCGCTTGTTAACTGAGGAATGGTTAAACACATGAGCATTCCCACCTGTTGAGTCCATTTGCAAGCATGCAGAATAGAACAAAAGTACTGTGTTAACGTAACAATAAATATGCTAAACATGAGCATGCATTATAATAAAACACAATTATCCTTATTCAAATTGGACTTTCTATAACAGCCAGTAGCCTCTATGTTAACTGATGAGCAAATGTCTTGCTTAGAATCAAGTAGAAAAATGACAGGAAATATCATGTAAACACCCAAATCATTATAAATAAAAGTCAAACCATCTAATAAAGGAAGCATATGTGACCAAAATAATATGGATTAAATTATATATACAGCACCAGTAACACTCCAGGTGTTATAAAACTACAAGTTTCATCATGCTTTGCCTTGTATTAGCTTTTGCTATGCATGCTGGGTGTTGCAGTTTCAGAACACCTGGAGTGCCACAGGTTGCCAAGGCAACAATCATGTGCCTAAGTTACATGAACATTGAGCGCAGTTTACTTCAGGTTATAATATGTATCAGTGACAGCTTTTAGCAAATCATAAAAACAAAGTGGAAAATGAGAGGGGAAAAAAAAAAGAATAAAAAAAAAGTATTTGCCAGTCTACTACTTCCAAAAGTAAAACCTGGTTTTAGAACTTTCCATGCAGATACCCAATCCCCTGCTAAATACGGAAAATATGTTCAAGACATAGTGTTAGGAACAAAATCAGCGAGGAGACAACCAGCCCTGAACCTGTCCACACATTTAAGATCCCTTTCCTGTCGCACAGCATGGGATTTACAAAGTGCAGAATTTCACCATGGTGCTGGATTTTCTCCTGACAATAATGTCCTTGGTGTGTCTATTTATTCTGAAAGGAGTGGTAAAGTGTTGTAAGTTGCTGCAGATATGATCATACGTTCTCTAATAAACATGTTTTCATAGGCCTGTGTGAATATATAGTGTACTTTATGTCTCAGTCTTAGATACAAGCAAAGGGAATGAAACCTGTAAAGGCCATAGTGATGTTATATAGAAGAAGTACCTTTATTGGAAGCAGAGCTGGAGGGGCGTCTGTTCAGGCTGCTTAGTCCCTGGAACGGGATATCTCCTCCTTCTAAAACATTCTTGTAGATCTGCCTTTCATTTTCAGACAGGGGAGGCTCTGGAGAGATGTCAGTTCCTCGGGTGAAGTGGTAGTTAGGTGTGTGAGAACTAGGAGAGAGAGAAATCACTCTGAGACAAGACTTGTTACCAAGCTACTTAAGCAGTGAGGAGACATTCAGCAAATCCTATTTTCCAGTTCATTAGTGTTTGTTTAATCGGTTTCATAATCTTTAAAGAATGCAAATGTTTGTAAGCGTTGAGAATCAAGGTAGAGTCCCCCTACAGGTCAAGTGAATTAAGAGCACAATTAAGTTAAATGGGTCAATTCCTGCTAAACAATTAATTTCATCCCATTTTACAAAGTAAAAGCAAATGACAGCCTTTAGAGTGAACCCTTAGAAAGAAAGTGCCACTCTTCAGTATAATTACGCTATTTATTTATACAGTGGGCTGTATTCACAGATCCGTTAGTTAAAGGTACGCAATTATACGCACTAAGTGGCAAGCAACACCCATGACATCCCCCGACAGGTGACTTATGCCTCCATAGAGCACCCTTATCTCTACATGTGCATTTACATACGTATACTACACACGTACGTGCGTATGTAACTAACCGGGGCCTTAAATGGTCATTTAAATGCCCCCCCCCCACCCACTTTCATGTAACTTTGTCCGTACGGATTTCAACCACGGCCCTCGGCAAGTATGTCCCCAAGTGCGATTCACAAGCACGTGCCTAAAGGACTGTCATGCATCAATTCAATGTAAATATAGTTACTACGCGTGCGCAGTTACTCCCATCCTTAAAATGCACGGAACTCTGCGCAACAAAGGATCTGTGAATACTGCCCAGTATCTCTATTTGTTTTCTATTTCAAAAGTAGTCTCTATTTCATATATGCCAATGTATTAGTTAGTATTTATGAAGCACTATTTTTTTTAATAATGACTCAGATAACCAACTACAGGCAACATTAATGAAGATGAACCGGCAGTTGTGCAAAAGTTGTGATGTAATACAAATTATCCAATCAGGATATTGGGCCTGATCCAGACCTACGCCGATGCACTGTGCTTACTAAAGCACAGCGTATCGGCGTTCCCTTCCCCCGACACTCCCCCTACTAAAAACACTAATTACGCAGCAAAGCATCTGCTCGGTGCATGCACAGATCGGGCAAATAGCCGATCTTACGCATACTACGCCCGCCGTCCTAGCGACGGCGGGCGTTGTTTTGGATCAGGCCCATTATGCGCCCGGAGTTTTCCGATATTTGTTACTGCGCACGGGCAGTAATTTTGTAACACCATCTACGTTTCTTTTTGCAACATAGATTGCGTATACAAAAAAACGTAGATGGCATTACAAAATGACTGCGCATGCGCAGTAACAAATATCAGAAAACTCCGGGCGCATACGGCCCTATATTGTGATATTAGCAGAAATAATAATCATTTCCCTACTTCTTGAACAGCAGCAATTTTATTTCTGTGAACTTAGAATCCGATCTTGTAGAAAAGAATGGTGTCAGATACACAAGAGGATTTCTAAGACAGTGAGGAAACCATATAAACTGTGATATAAAATATCTTTCTGACAGACACCTGCAAAATTGTTATTAGAACTCACTTCTGGTGCCTCTTAAACCGTACATTGACACGACTGCTCGTAACAATCAATCCTGGTCGCCTGTTCGGCACCACAAGTGTTATAAAATTCTAGATCGGAAAAATAGTGATGTCAAAAAGGGAACTAACCCTGAGGGAATTAGGGTCCACATCTTCTGCTCTAAAAGCAAAGTATCCCCCCGCAGCCTAACTCTAAGTCTCCCTCCCCTGCAGCCTAACCCTAAGTCTCTACCCCCTGCAGCCTAACCATAAGTCTCCCTCCCCTGCAGCCTAACCCTAAGTCTCTACCCCCTGCAGCCTAACCATAAGTCCCTGGCAGAGACATTCCGAAAATGAATGGGTGATTAATAAAAAAAAAAATCTAAAACTGTCGACATTCGGAATAGGGACAGCCGAAAAGGGACTCGCAACGGATAGGGAAACATGACCTGATGAAGAGTCCTCAAGAAGTGAGAGTTTCTTGACTTAATTCTATAGCACCAGCTATTTGCAAAGCGTAATTGTGAACGTATGGGCCATTCACGTATTTGTCATGTAAATACTTACGTGTGGGCGTGCCAATTTTACGTGAGTCAACAATATGTTCGATTTACGTGAAGTAGGTGGAGGTTTGTATGTAAAGTGTACAGTATGGGCGTGCTAAGCGGCGTACGTTCACGTAGTCTATACGTCCGTTAGCGGACGTACGCTGTTACGCGAAAAAAAGTTAAGGTAGGGTTTGGGAAGCGGAACTCGGTGACATGCGTACATTCAAGGGGTGTGCCTAGGGGAGTGTATAGAACATACGCGTGCGAAAATACTTTACGCGTGAAAACGTATTGCACACGTAGTTCTGGATCTACCCCATTGTTACTAATTGTATCTCAGGCCTTGGTATTGTTATGTTAGGCAGACCTCCGCCTTGGAAACGATTGTCAGTGTTATCCAACTATACAATACACCTAAATAAAATTATTATACTCAGTGTTTGCTTCTTCTTTATGAACATTATATAGGAGATATGTTATTATATAGAATACAATATAAACACTTGCTATAATCTACAGCTAATACATTAAATGCTAATTACAGATTATTGGTATAGTTACTAAATGTATTGTATCTCATTTCAGGTACAGTCAGTGCTATTTTAGCAGATCTGTTCCTTTGGATACTTATCAGTGTTCTTCAACTCTGCAATATATTTCTATTTTATTACACACAGTATTTGTTCCTGCTTTCTGAGCATTAGAGGTTATAAAGGAGGTGCATTGTTATAATACTCTACACAACATATAACGCTTAGACTGGTCCTCGTGGTTCTCTCCAGCAGCTGGGCAGATGATAATGAGTATTAGCAAATCATTTCTACTCAAGTGTACTATGTACTCCCTTATTGGCTCCACTGCTAATATCAGTAACAATTCTTATAATACTTGTTTTCTAAAAGACTGCTGAAGTGATTACATCAGAAGTCACCATTTATATTTCCCTAC
>WWET01000708.1:279703-302918 GCA_011038615.1 Limnodynastes dumerilii
ATATACAAATTATTAAAATTTATAGTAGTCATTATATTTATACAATAAAGAGTTTGATTTAATAAAATGATGGTTTTTAATATTATTAAATCATATAAACATGCAAAGGCATTGCACACCACACATTTTACATACACCACAAGGTTCTAATAAACACTACAGTACAGTGCTAAATTTGCATGACCTATTTAAGGCAAGTTAATCAGGAAATATGACATAATAAAAATAAGATAACATAGTCTATTTGCGGTGTCAGTTGGCAAGTACTATGCATTTGTATTGTGCAAACAAACAAGAATGAGATCAGCGAGTGAAACTTACTAGGATGGCAGGTCGTCTGAGCGGCTCACAGCTGCATTCTGTAGGAATCCAAGAAAAAATGAGATTTAGCCTGAGAACAATAATACAAAGTCCCTCTAACATTTCGCCATTGTACCTCCATGAATACAGGAACACATTAGCTACCACAATGTGCACTCATGTCTAAAGGGAGACGGAATTCAGAGCAGTCACAGCGCCAGGTTCCTTAATGACTAGCCTCTCTATGTCTCTGAATGAGTCACTGCCTACAAAGCTAGCAGCACAGACAGATAAGCAGCTGGTGTAAGAATAGCAAGCCTGTAACTGTTTTCAAACACACTTCCTACATGAGAGGTGCAATCACACGTAAGTGTAGCACTCATCAAGGGAGACTGTGCCCAACTGCAAGTACCAAGTATCCAAGTATTATAAAATGACCGAAGCAAAGTCATTACAGCATCTGTACACTACTGTTGTACATTTTTCTGACCTAACTGAGGGAGTGTGTGTCTAATATATATTCAAAATGTATTATTTATATACCCATGTGTGGTAATGATAATTTACATACTGAAATGCTAATTCAGCCCATATAAATGTATAATTGTAAGTGTCTCTTTAAATGTGTATACAAAGTTAAGCTGGCCATACACAACCAGAGTGATTATTGGTCTCATCATCTAGTTATCAGGTGATTGGGCATAAAGGATAGTTCAAATAGACAATAATTGTTCCAGAAACGCTCTGATATGATTATTTGACATTATTTTGTATGGTTAAAAAAATTGGGCACTAGCGGGCAATATTCTCAGCGGAGTTAATCAGCTACCTGAATGGAATGGAATGGCCTCCCTCTTCTGCTACTGTTTGGCCAGCTTTATTAAGATAAAGTGATTCAACTGTCCATTTTTTTTATAAATATTACATATATGCATGAAGTATGTTTTATTTTAAGGTGGTAACCCCTCTCCACTTCATATTTTTACCTTCAGGACACTCCCTTCATAAACTATTACAGTTACTTGTGCTGAATTAATTGCTGTTGAATAAAACATCCTCCAAATTATTTAGTGCAGGTTGCTGCATTAGTAATTTAAGTGGAAAGCTTGGAGAGTCTATATATTATGTACACTGAGCTATTCAAAATGCATGATTACAGAGGGTTTCATGATCATAGCTAACAAAGGATGCAGCACCTGTAGGCTGTTAGATGTTAGATGTTACTGATACATAACGATACGCATTTATACACTTTCACAGCATTAGAGTGATATGCATCACAATGAAGTTGGAGAGCGACTTTCTAACAGACAGAAAAACCATTTGCAGCCAATCAGTAATTAACTGCAACTTGCAACAGACATAAGCGCTAATTGCAAACTGTACTTATACTGGTAAGGCAGAGTTAGCGATCATTTCCCAAAAAGTGTTGTGACAAATAATCTCATATATATCAGTTATCAAACGTAATCAGTCAAGGAACGATATTTCTATACACACAAATTCAAAGTATGGTTTCCATGCAACCTTTTTACATTTCATCTAACAAATGCTGAATTAAGATTTGATGATACATTTGGACACATTTTGAACAAATATTGAAACAACTGAATGTATTCTCTATTAAGTAATGTAAAAGAAAATGGTCTAAACTAGAGGTAACTGAGGAAACACAGGTTGTGAAATGAGAACCTTTCAGTGAAATGAGAATTTTAGCTGTAACTCCAGTCGCTATGCAATCCTCTGTACAATGTATCAGGCAATGTTAAAGTCACACAGAAAATGATGATATAACAAAACAAACAAACTGGACAACCCCATAATATATTACCAAAATTGTACAATAAATATTGATGAGGAAGACTCAGCAGAGCACATTACAAGTATTTCTGAAAAAAAAGAGCCCCCAAGAACCCCCAAAACATAATAAAGACAAGATTTATTATGTAGCACAGGACACAGATTCTTGTCTCTGGAAAGCAATTATAGAAGCAATGTACTGATCAGCCAAAGCATTGCAAGCACAGACACGCACAAAGCACAGCGACCAGACAGAACACATCCAAACGGATACGCAATTTACAGCTCAGGAGCTTCTTGTAGAACTGCATGCATTAATAAATATTAATCCCTGAGGCAGGTAAGCACTGGCTCATTTTAATTTAGGACAGGACCTTCTTAATAGTGATTGATTTTTTTCTTAATGATAGATAATTAGGGTAATAAGTGTTCTCCTTATTTATTTTTAATTACAATATTAAAAAACAACAAAAATGTTTCAAGAGATCTAATTTATATTCTTGGATTATTTAAATAACTTTGGCAAACTCAGGGTTACAATATATAATATTAGATACACTACATAAAAGGCTCAGGTGTAAACTGCACCTATACCAGGTATATGCCAAGATTTGTCCCTGAGGGATTTTGTTCCTGACAATACAGTTGACTTTTCCATTTCCCATTGGAACTGTTCTCTCATTTAAATTGTGCCAGGTATTTAAAGTTTAGTCTGAGTTGTTATTCTTCAAGTTATGTAATTTGTCTTACTATTTTTGTAAGCACTTAAAATAAAAATAAGAGCAGATAACAAACGAGTGGCCAACTGGTAGAATGTGCTCCTAAACAATCACAATGGGCCAGATTTACTAAACTATGGGTTTGGGAAAGTGGAGATGTTGCCTATAGCAACCAATCAGATTCTAGCTCTCACTTTCCTATTACATAATAGAGAATGTCAGTTAGAATCTGATTGGTTGCTATGGGCAACCGCTACACTTTCCCAAATGTGGTCCAATGTGTTTGTTGATCTGCTGTGCATAATAAACTACATGTTATTTGGGATTATTTTGTTATATGCAAGGAACAATTCATGTGTACGAAGCAAATATAATGGACCAGATCCTGACCTCTGTGCCTTTACCATAGGCACGGAGGACAGACAGTCCGCATAGAAGAGGGGAGTGAACTCCTCTGTCACTCCCCTCTCTCGTGGGGACCTTATAGAGTTTAAGCGGGTGGAGAGAATGCAGCACCCTGTTGGACGGATCTCCAGATGTATGAACTAAGTTCGGTACATCTGCAGATCCATTGTGGTACATCTGGCATGCGCATTGCCAGTCAGACAGTGAATTTACGCATCTAGCGCGTGGAATTCGGCTGTTATGCGGGGGTATGGATCCTGTCCCTTATCAGTTTAGATAATGATTCTTGCCAGAATACTAAACAGAATCATTGTATTAGCTTTGGTGCCTTTGTATTTTATTGTAGTACAGCTATACTGGGTATGCACAGGTATAAAATGTGCACTGTGTTCTCTTCAAATAACGTGACCATCATCAACTGAGCAACTGCTTGTAAATGCAGCAGAGTTGATCCAAAAGCTTTGTCTTAACATTTGCAGGAGAACCTATATTGTCCTAGATGTTCTCAAGGAATTTAAATACTATCAAATATCATCAACAAAGTTTAGTTGCCTTTAATCAAGTCTTATAATCATAAAGCTGATTTATGCACTTATTTTACTCTAGAATAAGGACTTGCTTTTCCAGTCTGTTTGCAATACTTGGAATTGCTGTAAACTGTTTCACTGTCTCTAAGTAACATAAGGCCAGCAACAGGAACAGGGTGTCCTATGTAGACGTTAACAACATAGACCGATTTCTTGTATTCATAGTAGCAGATTCAATTGCCCGTAATGTCTGGTCATGGTGCTATACCTCGTAGAATATTACATATTAAAATGTGTGAATTTTGCCTACCATAATAGACAAGAATAGGCGCACTTCACACTTATTTCCATCCTCACGGTCAACTGAATCTGCCCATTAGACTTTCTGCACTTTTTACAATAGACCAATGTAAAACCTATTTATTTATCTTAACTGTTGCTAATAGCAAGCTGACACTGAATGTTGGACACTGGCTTTGTAAACTTCAGCAACTTGCATATTTTGCTACATCAGTTTTAGGCAACCATCTGAACTCTAGGTGTTGCAAAAACGACAACTCCCAGCATGCCGCAGTGGAACAGACATTGGTGATACTTGACAAAGCATGATGCGACTTGTAGTTTCACAGCACCTGGAGTTGCCAGAGGTAGCATATGTCAATGCTACAGCATGAAATGGGTGTGGCTCACAGGGGGTGTGACCATCAGGATGGTAAGAGTTTAATCATTTAGAGTTAAGAAAAATATATATTGCAGAATCCTAACAGTCTCGTGGGTTTAAAATGGCAGTGGTTCTGTATGAGGATGCACCTTCATATGCCCTGAGAGCCAGGTCTATTAGATCATGCCATCAACAGTAGATGTTGCAGATGTCTACAGTCACACATGCACATGGCAGTACAGCACAGTTCTACAGTTACTTGGAATGAACATTACATCAGAAATAGAATACTGCATTCAAGTGAGATGAAACATATCTTATTGGACCGTTTTCACACTTAAGAATGATTTAGGTTCTTAATTATACACAAAAATTAGCAAGGCGACTGCCCTGACACATCCCCGGTTTTCAGTTTCTTAACTGACTTATGAATGCCATAGGGCTGCCTTATCTTTAGGTTTGTAGTTGTGTGCGTGGGGCGCCTAATTAAGAAGTTTTTTTCCTAACCACGCCCAGATTTCCTCATGTAAATGGCTCCTTCCACCCAATCTTCTTAACTTTTCCTGGCATGCCCATTCATTCTTACGTGATTACGAACCTTGAGGATATAGGATCGTAATGGTGATTCAGAGCCGTCCCATTCTTAAGTCCTACATAAATTGTGTATATTCAGTTACTTTCCCTTCTTAAATATATGCACCTAAAAAGCCGCATTTTCTTAACTGTGAATCAGGTCCATTGTTATTCTTCCAAAGGCCAGACTGCTGTTGGGATTAGTGATGTTATGAAATAGGATTTTCTTTAGTCTCAGTCTTGCAGACACATACAGGCAGATGAACAGTAAAAAACAAGCGTTCATACCATTTTATCAGACGCTTTATAACACTTGTCCATTCTCTCTAAATCTGCCTCTAACTCAGACTCGTACTGATAGAGGTCTTTCTCTAGCTCAGTCTAGACGAGACAATAAGAAAATGTTACAGGTGACATTACTACAGAGGATGTTACAGGACACACATTATAACAAGATACAAAATCATGGGGTATTTTGAGAAAACAGTATACACATGAGCTAATTTGGCTTTAGTAGAACACAGCATTTTGACGTAAAAACAATAAAACAGTTGAGTGTGGGAGAAAAACAAATACATACATTTGTAGATATTGACACTTCATTTTAAAAACAAGCTTTCAAGAACCGTTTTATCCTTTTAAGAGACAAGAAATTTGTTGTTATAGCTTGTGTCATGGCCTCTGTCAGACTGGCAATTTACATGCATTCATATTTATCACATTATATATGACATATTATGCATTAAATGAATGCTTTAGCAAGCAAACAGTGACAATGTCAAATCAATAAAGTTGGATAAAATTGTCTCTGAAAGTTAAAGCAGATGTAAAACAGTAATATATGTAGTATATTGCTCTCCCGCTCTGAGGAACTATAAGTCCCAGTAGGCTCATAGTTAACAATAGATGGAGACTAAAAGGATGCCTGCCTTGTGCAGAAAGCTAAAGGCTTCCAAAAGGGCTACAAAATCACTGACAGAGGGATTAAAATGGACTTTACCAACTGCCAACCCTGCACCCATAGGGCAATACACTGTTTTAGCAGGGGGGGCCAGCGGTACCACTATGCTGTGTGCCTCCCCCCCACCGATCCCTGTCTTGCACTTAAAATAAAGGGGGCCGATTCTGCTAAAGGACATTCAGTACAGGCGCAGTAGAACTCACCCAGAGACAAATGAGGGAGAGGGGCTTGTAGTGCAGCAGCATTATTGTGGGGCACTGTCTGCCACCCCTGTACTGAGATTATAATTCCTAGGGTATTACCTATAAAGCTTCAATAATTTGTTTAATCTTTGGGGAGATGAAAAATAATGGGCAGAAATTCAGCAGACATGGATGGCACTAGTGAAAACCTTTGTCATTTTCAATTCAATACAAATAAAGTTTTCCCCGTATTAATTGGCTTTTGCTTTAGTGGTATTTATACAAATATCTGTTTAAAGTTAGATGTCCCACTCAAAAAAATTACATAACGGTCTGTATTATATATTTAATACAGATAAACAGTACATTCAGTGCAACTTAGATCCAAGATTCATCCTTGTTATTTCTGCACAATTTCTGGGCTTGATTTAAAGACAGACGATTTTATGTAGTTGCCAAGGTAAAAATGTAGAAGTAGCGGTATGGAAACACAGACATTAATAGAAGTGAATTGAGAGTTTTTGAATGAAGTCAGTGGGAGAAGTGATGGTATGGCATATCACCATATACCACTGGTCCTTCATGTATGAATGGTACATACTTCTTTGTGTAAATAAATGAGTGTGGTATTGCACTGGATTCCGTTCTCTAGGGGTATCAAGCACTCTTGATACCCTAAAAACGACCACACACACCATACAATAATTGGCTCATTGCCCCGATTATTATGTAGTGTAAAGCAAGGACTGATCTGTCAAAATGCTGGCAAAACAGACCTAAAACATAACAACCCAGCGACTGCACAATACTACACACAATATTTAGTCCCTGATGTCAACCTAATGTTCTAATAGCTGGAGACATTGAATAGTGCCCATACTTTGCCCAATAATTACGTCAAACTTCCCACTGTCCATGAAAAATACACTGATCATGTAGTATGCGGTAACAGATTACGGACTTCAATACTCTTGTATATACTTATAGCATCCCACCAGGTAACTGTGTGGTCCAAATTGGCATAAGTGTGAGGGAGTCTGCTCCCTACAGCACTTATGGCTTTCTGCCAGCAGAACCCCACATTGGCATGTATGCTCCGGCCCCACTTAATATGGTGCTAATGAATAAATGAGGATTGTACATAAGGGGTTAATCGAGCCCTTACTGTAAAGCAGCGTACACACTGGGACATTTCAGCAGATAATCTTTCCAGTTGCCCAATCAAAAGAACGTTTGACCAGATACCTTACCAGTGTGTACTGTCCAAAGATCTCCTAATGGACACAGTACACACTTGCAAAATGCAAGCCCATGGTTGATTTGGTATATTAGGAGCTCCAAACGATCAAATCAAAAGATTGCAGACCATTTCAAAAGATTTCTGAGCGTCTTTGGACAGTACACACTGGTAAGATATCTGGGGAAATAGTCTTTTGATTTGTGTGATTGGAAAGATTATCTGTTGAAAAGCCTTAGTGTGTACCCAGTTTTAGATTTAAATACCTCCCCCCCTCCAATAAACATGCCGCCCCATCCCATCCCCCTGCCGGACCAACTTCAAGCACGGAAATCTTGATCTGCACACATGAAGATTGGGGCCATGTGGTAAATAGCCCTAGCTACTAAACCTGGATCCATGTTTTATAAAACAGTAAGTAAAATACATCACTATTGGTAACTACGAAAAACTCTATGCAGCACGTTATCTATCCACTAGAGGGTGTGTGCTATATATAGTGCAGATCACACTTATGTTTAATCATACACAACACAGACTAACACATATATATTCTTTCACACTGTCAACCTTCATTTCAGGGTACCTTAATGCTAATCATTTTCTCATTACTGAGAAACACATGGCTGAGATCCATGGTTTATGCCATCTGTTACTCTTAAGCTATAAAATACCACATATTAAATGTATAAACAAATAAATATGCACATACTATATATATAATATAGTGCACACTTATGTTTAATCATACACAACACAGACTAACACATATATATTCTTTCACACTGTCAACCTTCATTTCAGGGTACCTTAATGCTAATCATTTTCTCATTACTGAGAAACACATGGCTGAGATCCATGGCATGGTTACATTTCTTAAGCTATAGTGATGTATATTTATTAAATTTATTTCTGTTCTATTTTATGATTACCATGTGATACATGCACAAAATAATAAAATAAAAACCATGTCGAAGTTATATCATAATTTTTTTTCTTTTGTAACAAATTGCACTATATTGGTGCTTGTGGTGGCGGAGGTGGTGGAGGAGGTGGAGGTTACGGCGCTGAAGCATCTCTAGCCCTCTGTTCCGTCCATTGCTGGATCATGACAGCAAAGAACGCATTGGCTGCTCTGATCATCACCATGATGGAGGTGATAAGGACCCTGAATTCTGGGTACAGAGGGCTCTGTCTCAGTTCGTTGAAACCTATGGTGTAATAAGGAAATACCAAAATTATAACAAAGATATGCAATATAGACCATTGTGACATTTATGGATCTCATTGACACTTTAATCAACTGGGTTGGTAGGGTTTGGGGGGTGGACGAGCTCAGAGTATAGTGCAATATATCATGGTTTAAAATATGTTTATTAGTTTTTGGTACTTTATATTAATGATTTTATAAAGTGCACCTTCAACTCTTAGGAAAATGATACGTTAGTAACCTGGGGAGAAGCAGATCTCAGTATACACATGATCCCAGTCTGTCTATTCCCATATAGTAATATTGGTCGAGAGAGTCACTGTAGGCTTGTATGGCTTACCTAGTTTTGTGGGCTACTGATTATGAATTTAAATGTCTCCTTGGTCTTAAAATCAAGCCAGAGAAACCAGGTATCTCTATATTTTTCATAAGTCTGGTCAAGATCTGATTATATCTCATCCATGCAGACATAAAAGTCAATCTTTTGGAACCAGCTTTGTATTGTGGGGGGAAGAAGGGATCGCCAAAGAGAGTGAATTACCGCTTTAATGGCTAGGTTCAAAAAACGTAGGAGTGATCCCTTATACGAGGAGAGAGATGCTGGTGACCAGTTTAATAGTCAAAATAAAGGGTCATCTGGGACCGGTTGATGTAGGATTTCCTCCAACAGCCTGACCACCGATGTCCAGAACCCTCTCAGGAATGAACATTCACACCAGATATGATATAAAGAGCCCCTATCTGCCCCATAGCCCCAGCATATTTCACCCAGGGTCGGGTACATCGATTAAAGTGTTACTGGGCAGCGATACCATCTACTCAGCAATTTATAGTTTCTTTCAAGCGAGTCACTTTCTTTTAATGAATGGGTAAGTATGCTGAATTTATTTTTCGCCATACATACCCATTTAAAGCCGCAGTCACAGACCTATTGCACCACCAAACCAGACCGGACAGGTAAGGGTACAAGGGGAGTCTATGGGTCTTAGGGTTAGGCTTCGGTGAGAAAAGTCTTAGCGTTAGGCTATAGGGAGGAGAGTCTTAGGGTCGGGTTGCAGGGAAGGGAGTTTTAGGGTCAGGCTGTGTGGAAGGAAGTCTTAGGGTTAGTGTAATAAAAAGGGAAGGTTAGGGTAAGGATTAGGATAAGGTTTTGGGTTGCATAAATATGTACCATTCGCCGCTGCATCTTCTTCCTTCCTTCCTCATAATGAATGCATGTTTGGTGGGAAATTATGAGTTAGGTGTTAAGATCATAAAGAAAAAACCCCCTAAGACACAATTTTGCTAATGCTACATACTTTAAACTTTTAATACATAGCTACACACAGAGGCATTAAGAGAAGGAGGGTTACTAATTACTTAGAAGTTTCTATGCGAGGGCCCAGAAACATACAAGCATAAGTATGGCATAATATTTACAGTGATAACATTTTAATACATAGTGTTTTTCTGTACTTACGACCTTCTTGCTGTTCTTTGAACAGCTATATATTTATGACACTACTATATAGCATAACCTTTGCTCAAGAAATAAAATGAACAGCTTCTGACAAGTGTTATTTTAAGATATATTTATTTCTATTTTAGCCTTTACCAGTTATCATAGAATAATCTGTAAGCTCTTTGGACAAATGACCTTTCCAGAAAACACCACCTGGTCTTAATCAACAAAATCAAAAACTTGAAATAAACATAGATTAAAAATACGAAATGTTGTGTAAATGATATGATCAACAACTGCAACTCTAATATGACAATGTGTCCAATAAAATGCATTAGAAAAAAATTATTATTTGGTATAAATGTCTCGCCTCACAATGCTGATCGGTACACTGTACGTCCGATACAGCGTCGGGTAATACAGTAGCATGAGCCCACAATATTGTGACATTAAAAAGATAAAGGGCGGTATGCAGAGCTCCGGTCGCATTGCAATTGCGGCCGGAGTTTTCAGAAAAGTGCTACTGCGCATGTGCAGTCATTTTGTAACGTAATCTACGTTACTTCTTGCAGCGTAGATTGCGCATACACGTTCTTAAAGACTGCGTATATGCAATCTACGTTGCAAGAAGTAATGTAGATTACGTTACAAAATTACTGCACATGCGCAGTAGCACTTTTCTGAAAACTCTGGCCGTAATGCGGCCGGAGCTCTGCATACGGCCCAATGACACTGTTTGGTGCCTAACATTAACAGGTTCATGCTGATAAGGTGCACACATCTGTTGTAGTACCCTTAGAAGTGGCAGCCATTTTGAGAGCTGAACCAATATTCATGACACGCAGGCTGCATTACCACAATTATTGGTTCATCTTACAAAATGACTGCCTCCATGAAGAAAATAGGTTAAAATTTTATTTGCTTGTATAATGACAAAGTTCTTTGAAAATACACTGATGAAATATATTTATTTTGTTCAGATAATATATATCAGACATGATAGTTGACAAAGAAAATAGAGAAAATATACTGCATATGGTATTTTTTCATTTTAGTTTTATAATATACACATGTATATATGCATTGGCAGCAAAAATACTACTTGATCTATTAAGTAAAAATGAACAATGGGACAAAAAGCTGCAATGTGTTCTGCTATTTTCCAGCCAATAGGGTAGCGCAACACTGCTGGTCTTTCCTTGTACCTCTGTGAGGTAATAAAAAAAAAAAAGAAGTCATTTTATTGGCAGCTCAACTTCACTAGAGGTGAACTGACATATTCTGCATTGTTTACAATCCACTACATAGATAGTAAATCATGTTGACCTCTTATACCATTCATTGCAAGAACAAGATACTATTATTATTTAATAACTAGATATGTCATTTTGCTTTGACAGGATATTGGAACGCACAAGCAAGTGGCCTTCTTTTTTGATATGGTGAATAATATACAATGGACAATAAATTTAAAATGCATAAACATGTCTAGGGCAGACTGTAAATAAAATGATGCAGACTTCCAGGGTTCTGTGTGTGCATGGAATAAATGTATTATTCCAGTTTATAATATTTGGGTCTTTCTGAAGAACAGTTCTTGCTGCTGTAAATAAAATTTCCATATCGCCACATCTGTTGTGCTGCCAAACTTCAAGTAGATCGTTATTGGAAAAATCCTGTTCCCCCTTCACAGCATAAATCAATCATATCTGGTATGTTTCAAGCATGGAATATATCACCAGCCTTCAAAATAACACAGTCCTTAAATTTCACAAGGTCTGGGAACCTTGGTATAGGTCTTATGGCTCCCCAATGCTTGGATCCTTTTGAATTCATCCGACTCTTCTCAGAAGAAGTCCTAACTCTCTTGGACTCCTGGGGTCACCCCCCTCTCTCCCCCGTCCCTATTTCTTTCCTCCTTCTCTTCCTTTTCCTTTGATAGTCAATCTCTAGTTTGCCTCTTATAGATAGGACGCTATTATCAGCCTGATATGCTAATTTTGATTAATTATTAGAGGCAGAAGGACCTCCCACAGATAGCACAAAATGTAAACCCCTGTATTTACCTCCCCCCATCTCCAGGTCTCTTTCACTCTTCTATTCTCCCAGGTCTCCTACAATAACCACTTATTCCCCCCCCCGCTCGACCTTTCCCCCTCCCTCCTCTTAATATTCTTACCAATTAATTCTCAAAAATTTGTTGCGTTAATAGTATTAGTTTTTTCTAACTGAAATGCCACAACATGTATGCCATTTGTTTACCACTTATTTGTGTGCTGTGTCACTAAAAGTTGTGTACCTCAACCAAGAGGACTGCCATTATGTTGCTTTACATCCTTCTAAAATACTCTAAAAGATTTATAAAATCTCCAAGTCGCAACTAAATATAATGTTTATTTATTGTTACGACCTGCTGTCTGAGTAGTAATACAATATTAGTAACTAATACATTTCTCATAAGTTTAACTCTCAATTAAATGAATGATTACACCCAGACGCCTGTGTGGGTCTAGGTAAACCTAATTTGCCCATGGAAGCCTTCCCGTGTCAGAATTCTCTCGCTAATTGTTATTGAAAAGACACCGGTGACCAGTTTCTCCGAATGCTATGCTCTTCCTCTATATTTAAAATGAAGGTCTACTTTTGACAGACACCAACAGATAGACTTCAAATGGAGGCTTCATTGGCTCCAAAGACCTTAATCTCAAGTCTTCCTACTCCGGATGTCCTAATGCTCAACATTTTCCAACCCTAAAAAAGTTGAAGATACTGGGCCAGATACAGACTTAAGTTCCCTTTAAGTACGATCACATAGCATAGTTACGCACTAGTATAATATACGCACAAGTATAATGCTCTCCCATTGAACGCACGTAATTTAGCTGATTTACGAATTCCAAACCCTACCTTAACTTTTCCATGATTATCTCTGGTCGTACGTATCACCTTGTCTTACGTAATAGCCTAACGCAGCCCATACTGTACAGTTTAAACGCCTTCCTCCACCTACAATGCGTATTTTCTGCTTGTGTAGGGATGATACGCCCCTTCCTACGTAGTTACAAACAAGTTACATACGATCAGAGTTACATCTGCCTTGCACATGTGCAGTGTGTTCCAACAGCCATATTTACGCATGCAGCATGCGCAAATTCGCTGCCGTACTTAAGTCTGGATCTGGGCCACTGTCATAGCATGTTTATATTGGATTGAGCATAATTTGGGAAACTATTGTGGTCGTGTTTGATGATGACAGAAGCAATACACCATGAACAGGGAAACATAAATGATGCTTATGAAGAAACTGATTCCATGAATGAAATGGAGGGGAAAATGTAATTAATAGCCGTTTATTAAAACCACTAAACAGAGCCCAACCAGTCTCAATGGCACATATTACACAGCACCAGTGCTAATATATAGAGACCAGAGTCCATAACAAAATCTATTGGACTTTAAAAGTCATTATAACTTTTAAATCAAGAATTTTCTAGGTTTATTCCCCGTTTCTCAGAAACTGTTATATTTTATACATCATAAAACCTAAAGCTGGGCTTCAAAGGTGAACCAGTGATTGCACTATTCCATGAATATTGTATATTTAAGAGAGAGCATCTGCCAACTCTTATCTATGGATGATACCAAAACTACATTGCCAGTTTTAGAAAGAATCACAAACATCTGGCTGATGCAATGAATAGGAAATCTTCCATAATTTTATTTGGATATCTACTTGCGAGCTTAGAAAATTTAGCTTGATCAGCTTTGAAATGAAGTTCTGGATTCACAGTGGCGTAGTTTTCGTCTTACGTCTGTTTGTTTTAATAATTGGCCCAACCGCCACCAAAAAAAAAATATATCACATTGTAAAAATGGATCTTTTAGTAGATATTGTGATAGTACAATAATTTTATTATTCATTTTTAATTATAGGACACCACAAATGATCTGCAGCATTGTACATGTATAGAGAGAAGCAGAGCGTCCCTTACTGCAAACTCATGAAAATGAATGGATGATGAAAATATTAGGGCTGATCAATGATATGACCACAAATAGGATGCTGAATGAAAGCAATAATGAACAACTGAACTCTGCTAAAGTCAATACTATACTAATAGAAATAAAAGTAAAACTTAAGGTTTGCTATACTGGAACCATTACAAATAAAAATGTGTGATAACCAATTAACACAGCCTTGAAAATACAAAAAACAATAATTTGATTATTATTTTATAACAGAAAACGATAACTAAAAGAAAGCAGCTCTGTGTTCTGTTCACTAGCCTAGGAAAACAGTATCCGGATGGGTTATCATTAGTTTATGTGCAGCTACACAGCAAAGCACAACATTATTGATGATCTATAGCATCCTACTTACCGGTTTCCCAAATTCCAATTCGGAAAAGAACTTATACCAAGGTTCATTCTTTAAATCTATCTCTTCTGGACTTTTATCCCGAGTCTACAGAGTTCATGACAGGGGAATGGAAGGAAGAAGGAGAAGAAGATTATGAAAAAGAAGACAGAAAACGGCCTGTTATAGATGCAGATTTTCCAAACTACGCCTTTCCACTGCCAGAGCCGGAAAGCAATAGGAGAGATTTATTATCTGTTACAGTGAGTAGAAGGCCATGCTTCATCCTGCATCTTTAACAGAACATGGATATGCGAGAGCCAGAGCTCACAACACTGGCAGGCAGCTGGATGAAACAAAGGACAGAAATATACAGGAGACATTTCAGTAAGACGTATAATACAATGGATACAGTAAGACCTTTAACAGTATAGACATGTAGAAAGTCAGACAAAAGGTACAATGCAGACAACACAGAACAGAGTGTTAGAATTCTTTCTGTTTGCTTCTATGTCCCACAACCCTTTAATTCTAGACCTCTGCAATACGTGTATTTCCTCCCCAGAGATGTCTGACTCTTTCAGAAATACTGAAGGAATAATGGTTTAAGAAAGTTATATCCAGATTTGTCTTCTTTACTCTAAGCACACAATTTGGGGGATGTCAACAACACAATGTCCATCAGCACAGGAGGGACCTCTGAAGAGAACAGACTGGCAAAACTCAGTGGGACACATACCATCCACAGACTGCTATGATGGAGTTAGTGCACTATTAATATAAACAGATCAAGACACACAAAGCAAATATATAGCAGTAAGCATATGTCCCAAAGTCATCATATGTGACTTAAACCTCACATAGATCACATGTTATTATTCCATATACCATCTGTGCACCCATTGTCAGCAGTAATAAACTAAAGTAATGACAAGCAAGAAAGCATAATGGTGAATACATCTGCTGAGTATATGGCAATATACACTGACTGTTATACTATAAGTATATAATGCCGATAAGAACATTTACACTAAATCTCTTAATGGCCCATAGTAACCTATCAGATTACGGATATTACCAAATACCTGCTGGAAAATGATAGATATAGTCTGATTAGTTGCTATGGGGAAAAATCTCCAACGTCCATATTTGGATGCAATACAATACACAGCCCTGAATGTTATACAACCCAGTGGAAAGTATTCATTTTGCATGTTTAAATTAAATAATATGATGATGCTTCTAATAGTGCTAAAGAAATATCTCATGTCCCTCAAACATTTCTAGAATTTCATATTGGATTGCTAAAACACCACATCAAAAAATGTAGAAACCGTGGTAATGAATTGGTGGTCTATTAGGACAGGACATCTGGGATCAGTTATTTTTGAAAATTAATGGAAAACACAAATTAGCAAATGACTGATGACATGTTCCACAATTAAAGGAACAAGGAATTATTCAATTATGGAATGAGATTCGTGAACTAAAAGCATTAGACTAGAAGTAGGATTTCAATGTATTTAGAATTCTGTGCCTACCATTCACATGACTGATACCCAGTATAATACATATACCGTACTTATTAACAAAGCAACAAATAATTACTGCCACCTAGAGGCCAGACTGCGTTATTAAATCAAGACAATGATATGCAGAAACAGATTTTAAATTATGTAGGAAAGCTAAAATTAACTCATTCACTTTAATAGTCATTGCTGCAAAAATAATTGCCAGTTAATGAGCACCTAAACTGTAATCCTGTACATTTACCGTTATATATGTAGATATATATATATATATATATATCCTGTACATTTACCGTTATATATATAGATATATATATATATATATATATATATATATACATACACACTGCAGTCTATGATATATATAAATGTTGTACATACTTAATGCTAATGTTGGAATACATTTATTTCAGAAATTAGAGTTTAGATTAGTACAGTTATTTATTTGCTGTGCATTTTGAACTAAGGATCATGAATTTCTACTATTAGCTAATCATTTTAAATAGTAAGTTATCAAGTCAAAAATGGGATGAATACAACCAATATAACATGTAAGAAATTTTTTTTACCCCATATGATAGATAAAGTAGGTTAGAAACAACTTAAAGATGGTTATTTTATACCAAAATGCATCAGGAAGTTTAGTAAATAGCTCCTCCGTAAATAAATAAAAACTAATTTTGAGCTCATTATGCAAATTTAGTCTATGCTATGTCATATGATAAACAGGTTTCCCAAATCACTTGTGCTCCTGACGTGTAAAGTTAAGGTAGGGTTTGGCAAGCATAAAATGACAAAAGTACGCACGGCCGAGGGAAGTGCATAGTAAATACACCACGTCTTGAAACGTAGCTCTGGATCTGGCCCCTATGTAAGTAATGGTTTGTTTTTATCTGGCATCGTGATGTTAATGAAATCTAAACTTAGTGCATATCATTTTATTACCAATCTAGCAGTGATATTGAAAATGATATGCTAGCATGTTGCCTAAATGTACCTTTTAATACACATGTAGCAGACTTTGTATCAGTTATATGCAACATATTTTAAAGGGTGATTTTTATTATAAGCTTTATGTAGGAGAGAAAATAAATAGATGGAGGACTTGATCTTTATAACAAAGCAATATATGATCAGCAGTATACAGACTAGTGCTGTGTTTCCCAACCTCGGTCCTCCGGGAGCACTAACAGTGCATGTTTTCCAGGTGTCCTTGCTGGAGCACAGGTGTGTTCATTACTAACTGACACACTGTAAAAGCTGCACAGGTGCTGCTCATTATATCACTAGTGATTCTGTGAGGACACCTGGAAAATAAGGACTGTTAATGCTCCCTGGGGACCACTGAGGACGAGTGTACCTGTTTCTTAAATAATTCCGTGGAAAAAAAGCCTAGGGGGTTAAGAACATGTTACAGACTTGTGAAGAATGTCATATTTATATGAACCGATTTTAGTCACTGCAATTTTTCAAGCACACAGATTAAAACTGTTAATATTTAGCAACAACGGACAAGTCAGACAATACACAGCATTGTCCAGCATCGGTCGTTAAAGTGCTTACAGCAAAAATGTGGATCAAAAAAAAAAATAAAAAAAAATAGATTTGGGTAAAAATAAAAAATATACACAAACATTTAGTGCTGACAATAATACATTAACCCAGAAAACACAGAGCACATCTTTAGACAGTTAACATATTTAGGAATGTTGTTCTTCTAACATGTCTGTTCCCAGAGGTCAGAAGATGCAGATAGAACTTCTACAATGTACGTCAGGCTTTCCCATAGACATTGAAACAAAGATGGGCTATATTCATAAAGGCTGCGGTACTTACAGTGTAACAGTCCTGCCATGGCTCCTGTTCAGTTTCACTAATATTAGAGGAACTTGCCAGTAGCAAAGCTGCATTGACCCACCCCCTGTACATGCAGGTTAGGCAGAAACAAATAACAGAGGCTGCTTTTGAATAACATTACCATCTTCTCATTGACGAGTGCAGAGGATTTCCCAGGCTGGTACTCATGAATGCTTCTTGGCTCCGCTCTGTATTTTCTGGTGTCGACCTTCTTGTCTGGGGGTTCCCAGTCAGTCCTGAGGACAAGGAAATCAATTAACCGTGAAGCCTCCCTGTTACCGGGGTAACGCGTGTTGTGGATAGAAATATGCTGAGTGCTGGGCAGTTAATCCCCTGGTCAGGAAATCTGCCTGAGATTGGAAATGCTTTTCGTCTTATATGCATTTCAATGTTTTACGACAGTCTTGCTGTACATGATGTAACAGAAATACACTCCAATCGCCTGTTTCCTAGAGAACGCAGCCAATTTCAACTTAGCGCTCAACAGTTGTATCAGTCCGATACGCAGATGTTTCTCGTTGTGTTCCCTGGATACTTCTATCTGGTGCGCTGCCAGGCCATGCAGGCCATCCGAGGACTGAGAGAAGTCTAGCTTAACCCTTTCAGTGCCTATCCAAATGCTGCCACTGACACCCTGACGTAAAATACATGTTAATGTGAATGTTAAGGAAAAATGTCACAAAGTGACTGCTGATCTAGAATGGTTTTATGGTCAGGTAGTAAATAATCTGAAATACCACTAATGTGGATGTATGCTGCTTTAGGAAAGGGATAGGCGAGCAGATAATGTGTCCCTGGCTATAATAGCAAGATGACAAAACATTAACATTCCCATGAGATTGTATAGATGTTCAGCATCAGAGTGTACTATGTCATGAGATCTAGCTGATATAGTCCAGCTAACAGACACTGAGCCGGATCCAAAGATATGACTTCTCCCTATTTTATATGGGTTTGGATGAGACTGCTGCCACTTTTACATTCTGTGCCTCTGTGTTACTCGCCTGGAACGCATTGTGACCCAGCAAACTTATTATAAAGCAGGGGCTCTCAGGAAGTGGTATGTGTAACATGTAATAAACATATAGGGGGATTGAGTGTGTATGATAGTGTCACTAATATGTATTTATACAAGAGGGAAGTACCGTAGGTCTGAGGAAATATGTATAAGTGCGAATAATCCACTTCAATGTAGATGAAGAAAGGAATTAAGGACAGGGGACCGGATCCAGAATTGTGAAATGTGGGCGTTTTCCATACTCCATGTGCAGAAAAGGCCCGCAATTCACTCCGCCGCCAGCTTTGCTATGGTTTCCACGTTGGACGTCTTTCCAGTGTGTAGGCATGGTGGCAGGAGAGCCGTATACATATCATACAGAAAGGGCTTTATTAAGCCCTTACGTATGATTCTTATTTACTTATTGGTTACATTTTCCAGTGGTCTTTCCTAAAGGACCTTAGGATCGCACAGCACGGCCACAGCAGACAGAGCTACGACCACAGCGGCAACCGACTTCTGGATCCAGATCAGGATGATTAGGCTGGAATGGGATTGGTCACATGTACTTGACCTGAAAAACTAATGTGCAGCGGCTAGAGATGAGTATTTATCCTATCCCAACCCTTATCCTAATTGTTACCATAACCCTCCCCCTTTATTACCCTAACACAAACCCTCCCTTCCCTGCAGCCTGACCCTAAGACTCCCTGCTCCACAGCCTGACCCTAAAACTTCCTTTCCTGTAGCCAAACCCTAAGACTCCCTTCTCCACAGCCTGAACCTAAACCTTCCTACCCCACAGCCTGACCATAAGACTCACCTCCTCGCAGCCTGACCCTAAGACTCACCTTCTCACAGCCTGACCCTAAGACACATTTTCCTGCAGCCTGAGACTCCTCTACCTGCAATCTGACCCTAAGACTTCCTTTCACGCAACCTGACCATAAAACTTCCTTTCCCATAATCTTACCCCAAAAGTTCCATCCCCGCAGCCTCAACCTAAGAATCCCTTCCCTGCAGCCTGATCCTAAGACTCCCTTCTCTGCAGCCTGACCCTAAAACTCCCTTACCCGTAGCCTAACCATATGACTTCCTTCCCTGTAGCCCAACCATATGACTTCCTTCCCTGTAGCCTCACCCTAAGACTCCCCATAGACTCCTAGGGCAAGATTTACTAAGCTGCGGGAAAGGAAAAGTGGAGTTGTTGCCCATAGCAACCAATCAGATTCTAGCTGACATTCTCTAGTATGTAAAAAGAAAGTGAGAGCTACAATTTGATTGGTTGGCAACATCTCCACGTTTCCAAACCCACAGCTTAGTAAATCTGGCCCCTAAAACGTAACGTAAAGGTTTTGACGAGTGCACAGACGTGTGGAGAGTGCAGCCCAGCAATTACGGATCCCTCTACATGTGTGGTTCAGGAATCTGATCACAGAAAAACCAGCTCTTTGTATCTGGCTTATTATTATTATTATTATTAATGGTAATAATAATAATAATAATAAGAAGAAGAAGAAGAAGAAGAAGAATATGCTATATAGGAAATATAAATAAGTAAATTTTACCTTGAAAGCTCAAATAGTAAAACAAGGCAACTATCTTACTTGCCAATACTTGTGACAAGAGATTGATCTTACATCCATAATACATAACATAATGATGAGCTGCTGGACAGGTAAAGTTACCGCTTCCTGAAAGTGTCACAGATATTCGGAAATCAGTTACCCTGTTCTCCATACACCACCTTTTGTATACGTCCCTCAGATATTCTATATCTGGCATCTATTTCCTATTTGTGAGATCACTGAACCTATAATTATTCAGGAAGGTTACATTTTAGAATGACATTATAAGATGTTTGCCTTGTGCAAGTACACCAGGGGCCAGATTTACTAAGCTGCACGTTTGGAAAAGTGGAGATGTTGCCCATGGCAACCAATCAGATTCTAGCTCTCACTTTTCTATTACATACTAGATAATATCTGCTTGCCTCTAATTGGTTGCTACGGGCAACATCTCCACTTTTTCAAACCCGCAGCTTAGTAAATCTGGCCCCAGAAGTTCAAATATAAGGGCAGTAGATGGTGGGGGGGGAGATCCCCCAGAAGAACTTGTATGGAGGGGTGCCTTTTAGTAGATAATGGGGGTGATGGAACCCCCAGAAGAATTGGTATGGAGGGGTGTCTCTACCTATTCTTGCTTTCCAATTGTCTTGCTAACATGTAAATTGTACAATTGAGAATTTGCTGTATATATTTGTTCTTATCTGTGTATATCAGTATATTTAAAAAAAAATGACAAGTTAAACAAAAAGCAAAAGTAAAACATTCCTGTTACCTTTCAGGCCAGCTGTCTATGCAATACAACATTTACCAGCCTCCATAAAACATACTAACTAGTCAAATTCCATACCACTGACCCATTGCCTGCTACAGTCTCCTTAGTACTAGTAGTTCTCGGTGCCTGAGACGATGCTGATAACAAGATGGGGACTGCTATTTTTCCTGCTGCTTCCCTGTGATGAGGTGGGTGTGCACAGAGTGTTTGTCAGAGGGTGGACCTCACAGATCTGGCAAGACTAAGCCGGGGGAGCCTGGGGCAGTGATACAGACTGTTTGTGCCAGGAGAGGCCCTGGGTGGGTGCAATCAGATATGCAACAGGTTCAGCACATAGAGTATGCACAATAAAAAAAATGGCTTTTATGCAAGCGCATCTCGTCAGAGAATAATAGGATTGCTTAGACTGGAAGCAATATTAAGCTGGATTAATGGAAGTTGCTTGCTACACAACCATGGAATATTAGAGTGTATCCCCAATAGACAAATATTAATATTTTGAAAAACGGAACATTTAAGTGTAAAAATCCTTTACCTAATCACCTAACTAGAGCTGATGACAATGCAACGTATACAAAAACCTACAAAGGATGGATAGACCACAGCTGTGGCAGACGTTACCTTTCGTGGCCTGGCTTGAGAGAGGAGGAGCGAGTTGGTAGCGGTAATGTGACAGATCTGCGGACATTGTTCTCCATGTCAATGTGATCCATCTCACTCTTAGAACGTGGCACTGCTGCTTGTGATTTTCCTGCCAATGAAAGGTCAGAGTCAAGAATACGCTGGCGGATGTTTAGCATTGGTGTTTTACAATGGCGATGTCTATGTAGAATGTATCACTATTAAAATGAAACTGATCTCTTCAGAAAGTTTAATGATGATACTCGCATCACTGAGAGGTACTTTTTAATAATAATAGGAACAACAAGAATGACTTTTCCTTTGTACACACGAATCCAATTTACATAATATAAAATGTGCTCTCCTTAATTTTGTCCCTACCCCATGGCTCAATCATTGCAATGCAGAAGTAACTGGTAAACATGTGACAGTAACATCTGATCACTCCTTGCCCTGTTCAGCCAGGGATACCTGCTGCTGCTGTAGTGTCTGCCAGTCACTGCCATTATTGGAAGCAGTTGTACAAAACATGTTTAGAACAATTATACAACCCCAAGAACAGCCAGAATAAAACAACATTGACCTATTAAAATGCAAGATTGATACAAAACAGAATACAAAAGCAGCAAATGATTTATATAATTTGCGATAGATGAATAATTTTGGACCACATCCAGACATCTGAAAAAGGGTCATTCTCCGATCGACAGAATCAGAAAATCCCGCCTTTTTGCATAAACATGCGTACTGCAACCCCAACATGGATCTATTTCCTCTGTACTTGGCGCGATTCCGGGGCATGGTGGGATTTGGACGTTGGTTAATGTGACGCGGGAGGTACAGTAACTGTGTGTGCTAAGCACCCTCAGTATTATCCAGACTTCTGCACCATCTCCATTTAAAGTGAGGACAGCAAAGATGTTTTAAAGGTAAGGGTCAAATAGTTTATCTCCATGAGCGTGAGGGGAATGGCCTCTGAAAACAATGTCATCTGAAGCCCGAATCCAGTCATTTATTCCATCACTGTAAGAACGGTAGAGAAAAGAGTATGTGGAGATTCACGGGACATTAAAAGAGAAGAAAAAAGGGTAGGGCAGAATGAATTCCTCTAATGTCTGTAGGCCTTAGAGATGCAGTTGAATAGTATGCAGGACAGGAGGGAATCGAGTTATCTCAAGTCAAGGGGACAGAAAGCTCAACTCAAACTTATGGGAGGTAGCTATAATATAGTTATAAGTAGTAAATTGCTGTCTAACCAATCAATAATTTTAACAGCACATTACCATTTTGTCCATTTTCTTTTCAGATTCTTAATGTACGTGTTCCTTAAGCAATACAGACATGGTATACCATCACATCCTATGGTAAGCAATACAGACATGGTATACATCACATCCTATGACAATAATTTTCACATTACCATTTTGTCCATTTTCTTTTCAGATTCTTAATGTACGTGTTCCTTAAGCAATACAGACATGGTATACCATCACATCAC
>WWET01000708.1:305551-318470 GCA_011038615.1 Limnodynastes dumerilii
AATAAAGGTCTTTTTCTTTCACCCGGTGCATGCGCAGTGCAGAGGATGTGGCTATAATGTGCATAGAGTCATCTGAGGATTCTCCATGTATGTGTCAAATAGTGCTTCAAAAATGGGGTGGAGCCCCATATGATCAGGCCTATTGTGCATTTTAAATGTAATGTTCCAGAGCAATGACTTTCAACTTTTTTTTTGGTATGTACCAATTACCCACTATAAAATCAGGTCAAGCACCACTGACTAGTCCCATTGTCTCCTCCTATGGTCCTGCTATTAGATCATCACCTCCTTACCTCTTTTACACTTTCTCTCACACCAATGTCCTCTCCCTCTTGTATAGCTGTAATGTTATCATGCAGATACAAATCCTCTTCCCCATATACTGTATTACATATTCTCTCACACACAGGTTCCCTCCCTCTTGTATAGCTGTAATATTATTATGCAGATACATATGCACTCTTCATATATATTTATTACATATTCTCTCACACCCAGATTCCCTCCCTCTTGTCATCATTTTCAAATCCATTTTTCACATATGACATTCAGTCATTGACATGTTTAAAAACAACACTACCTTCTATTATTGCTCATCGTTCAAACACTAATACTTCCAGATTCTGTAATTTGCCCAGTTGCCCCATGTACCCCCCAAGACAGTGGTTCACGTGCCACCTGTGATACGCGTGCCACTGGTTGAGAACCCCTGCTCTATACAATCTGTAATTCATTTATTAACATGAAAATAAGGTTTGGATTAGCTGGCTAAATGGATTTATGCCGTGGCACCTATAATGTTGATATGACAATAAAAGAAAAATACTAAACTTACCATCTTCTATATATGAATGTCGGCCATAACTGGGGTATGAATCTGAATCGTCATCTAAAAAAGCAAGAAGAAAAGATTAGAAGCCATATCTTTTGGACAAGTCTTTTAAAACACTAAAGGGAAAAGTCACAGCAAAGGACAGCTGGGTAAAGTCAGACACGAAAGCAGCAGTAAGTGAATTAATGTTTTGCAGCAATTTGATGTGAGAGTTCTGTTCCTGAGGTGCAGACGCGCATTGTACATACATAGGATTACCAGCCTATAAATAACCTTTCAGTCAACAGGCTTTTCAACTGCAGAACCTGCTACATTCTTTTATATCCTTCCAATACCCATCCAAGTGCAGGAATAAACAGCTTCATGTAGTGTTAAGAGATTGGTAGCCGATGGCTTATTTAGGGATGAAACCATGCACAGGAGGAATGTACACATCTAGATTTCATCTATCTAGAAAGTGCAATCATTAAGCTGGCGAGATAGTATTACAAAACATTATATCCAAATGTCTGGCTTCAATCTTACAGAACATATCGATGTGGACCATAGCATTGGGCAAACGCAAAGGCCTCTGGGAAATAACACACACACACAAGAAAGGAGATTATTAACGCTGACAGCAGGACAATCCTTGGCTCTCCAGTTGTTGTGACACTACAATTTCCAGCATGCTACAACAGCACTGGTATAGCTGACACTTGGCAAAGCTTCTTGGGACTTGTAGTTTCACAACAACTGAAGCGCTACAGGTAATCTATGTGGCACAATTATGTGACAAAAACTGGTAGCTTAAAATCAACATAGCTCAAAATAATAAAAACCATGAAAAAAATTTTTTTTTATATAATTTACATCAAATTCTTCCTATTTAAAAAGTTGTAAAAATGTGCGTGTGAGGAGTTACGATAGCAGGACATTAATTTATGATGTCTGCGCCGTTCCCACATAAAAGAGACACGGCACGAAAAGCTGGATAGTGCAAAAGAGCTGAAAGCAGCCCTTATTGTGATATTAAAATACCTCCCAATCAGCGTACGCCCTGTACACTTCCCGTCCTATCCCGCCCTCGGAGAGGCTTGAGCGCACATGCAAAACACAGGCATTTTCCACTTGCATAGACCAGAAAACACCCACATTTCATTAGTCTGCGTCCAGACTATATCTAATAAATCAGTGATATAGTACAAGTTCTTTTAATGTTTGTGATTTATTGATCAGTAAACCTTTATTGTTCAATGAATTGCTGAAAACAGGTGAGTTTGCCCATATATACAATATAACAGTGATGGGGTTCTTAGGGTTGCATAAAGCTCCATGTTGTATACTTTGGTTTGTTCCTAGTAGCAAACAGGACTCAGTGAAAGATGAGAGTTCCGTGCTTGCATAGGACGTTCCAATGATCTCGTGTTGGGAGAATAATATGACAGCTCTGTCACCTGTCCAATACTCAGCAATGGGGGACATTGGGCTGGATCCAGACTTAAATAAGTGCTTGAAATTAGTTACTCCTGGGCTAAACCATGTTGATTGCAGGGGGAGTCAAGTTAATTGTATTCTTTGCATGCAGGGATATATCTTTGAATTGCTTATTGCACACAGATACTGACCAGCTTTACTATCACACTGTTATTTAGACTTAGGATAGTAAACATCACCTCTCAACTCTAATACTGTTTGCAACAGATGAAATAGGGCTCCCCTTCAATCAACATGGTTTAGCCCAGGAGTAACTCATTTCAAGCACTTACTTAGGCCAGTCCTAAAAAACAGTGTATTCATTTTAGCTAATAACAGGTATTTGCAGCTAATTCAGTTAACAAATGGATTCTTATTTGTGCCAGCAGTCACAATATCCATGTTAGCATAGGCAAAACAACAAAGAAAAATGAAACCATAAAGTAAATATAGGAAATGTTTTACATTTGGCTATTGCAAGTTACTGTTAAACCACAGCACACACACAATCAGAAAGACCACTGCAAACCCACCATGAAACCCGGTTTGTGCTATAACAACCATAGCACACAAATCAAGCCTAGAAAATTAGTGGCAAGAGATGAAAACGCTGAAGGCAAACTTATACACAAAACCTCCTCTTCTCTATCCCATTACCTTCAGAGCTAGCACTAGGAGTAGATACAGGAAACTGGTAGGTGGGAGTATAAGGATTGAATTCTGCAGCAGAGAGAAGCAGCAGAGAGAAGCACTGGACATTTATCTGCGGCATACGTCTACATTCTGACACATAATCAAGTAATCCCTGACATAAACTCCCGGCATTCTATCAGGTGGCAGCAATACAAATATACTTGGAGTTATAGGTCCGGATTCACAGTTACGTAGTTTTCTTTTTACGTACGTTGTTTTAAGAATTGAGCTACTTACTAAACTACTTAACTGTGAATCGGACCGTAGTAATTAGAGCCACATGCTGTCTATGCTTAGACTCACTACTGTCTTAAAGCAGCAATCCCACAAAGCGTATGTTTCCTTTAAATAGCATGTTAAATACCTTATAATCATGCATATGAACATGTGTTTTTTAGCTATCCTTTGGAAAATCATGACTTCCTTTTAATATCTCTCTCTCTCTGAAAGAAAAAGTATAACATCTAGACAAGTCTGTTACACAGAATATATGTGCATATCTGCAGCATTACAACCTAGGGGCCAGGCCTGAAGATGCAGGGTCTGCCAGAAAAAAAAGGTGGGCAATTAAGATACACAGACTTGGGACCAGATTTACTAAGCTATAGCTCCATAGCAACCAATCAGATTCTAGCTGACAATTTCTAGTATGTAATAGGAAAGTAAGAGCTAGGATCTGATTGGTTGCTATGGGCAACATCTCCACTTTTTCTTTCCCACAGCTTAGTAAATCTGGCCCTTAGGCTATTGGGCTAGGAGCATGTCAGTGAGGTGAATGAAATCTTGTTGCTGCATCATGTGCCACGTGACTGTAGTTGCCATGGTTATCACATAACACCATAATAGTAGCCTGAAGAAACAAATAAAGGTAATTACCAACCTCTTGTAGCCAGCTATAGAGCTTAATGTTATAAAAGAAAAAACAGTAAAGACACCTTATATGTTTGTGAGATTGCTGCTTTAACGATGTTAGGACCATAACACTTAATAAAACACTATTAATATGTTAACAAAAGCATTATCTCTATGTCCCGTTTAGACAGGCAGAATAAAGATTGCATACACGTAATGTAGAAAGGCTGTTCTAGAGAATCTGCATGTACCTTCTGTTTTAGGCTTGACATCAGGCAGTTCAGGAAATATGTATGTTGGGGAATAAGGGTTTTCAACAGGAGAGTCTAATAAGAAGCAGCAAGAATAGGAAAAGGAAAGTTGCATCGGGAAATGGAGAAACAGTCATTTTCATACTACAGACTAATACCACATACAGCTGCTTTGTTGTCATCATTGTGGGAGGGGATTACACTCTAGGTAACACTGGACCTTATTCACACTTAAGAATGATTTAGGTTCTTAATTAAACGCAAAAAGTAGCAAGACGACTCCCCTGATGCCCCTGGTTTTTAGCTTCTTAACCGACTTAGGAATGTCACAGGGCTAGCGTATCTTCAGGTTCGTAGTTGTGTGCGTAGGGCGGCTAATTAAGAAAGTTTTTGCCTAACTGCGCCCAGATTTCCTCATTTAAATGCCTCCCTCCACCCAATCTTCTTATATTCATTCTTAAGTTTTCCCAGAACGCCCCTTCCTTCTTAAGTCACTATGAACCTTGAGGAAATAGGTTTGTAATAGTGATTCAGAGCCGTCCCGTTCTTAAGTCCTACATAAATTACATATATTAGGGTTACTGCTTATGCACAGTATATCCCTTCTGAAATATACGCACCTAAAAAGATGCTTTTTTTTTTTTTTTTTTTTTTTATTTTGGATTCGCTCCGCGCTGCTCTCATCTGGATCCACACAATACGGATTCCCTCTTTTCTCTGATCACGCATACGCACGCGCTGCTCTCATCTGGATCCACACAATACGGATTCCCTCTTTTCTCTGATCACGCATACGCACGCGCTGCTCTCATCTGGATCCACACAATACGGATTCCCTCTTTTCTCTGATCACGCATACGCACGCGCTGCTCTCATCTGGATCCACACAATACGGATTCCCTCTTTTCTCTGATCACGCATACGCACACGCTGCTCTCATCTGGATCCACACAATACGGATTCCCTCTTTTCTCTGATCACGCATACGCACACGCTGCTCTCATCTGGATCCGCACAATACGGATTCCCTCTTTTCTCTGATCACACACACGCTGCTCTCATCTGGATCCACACAATACGGATTCCCTCTTTTCTCTGATCACACACACACACACGCTGCTATCATCTGGATCCGCACAATACGGATTCCCTCTTTTCTCCGATCACACATACGCACACGCTGCTATCATCTGGATCCGCACAATATTCCCTCTTTTCTCTGATCACGCATACGCACACGCTGCTCTCATCTGGATCCACACAATACGGATTCCCTCTTTTCTCTGATCACGCATACGCACGCGCTGCTCTCATCTGGATCCACACAATACAGACACCCTCTTTTCTCTGATCACGCATACGCACATCCGTGAAAGCGAGCGTGGTTCTGCGTCTGGATCAGATCCATAGTTGCAATTGGTGCATGCAAAAATAATGTATATTTGTCCTTATTTACATTTATAAGCAGCATAGCTTGCATGGGTATATGGTCATTGGGCCAGATCCAGATACGCATTGTGTATGCATGCGGGGGTCTGAACTAACGCGAGGTAGAGGGGGTGTACGCCCCATCACTCCCCTCTCTCAGTAGTAGTTATGGACACTGGCATGTCCGGAACCCTACCTTAACTGTTACGCACTGATCCAATGGCCCCTTCATCGTATATGCTAACGTACGGAACTGAGTTCTGCATGTCAGCAGGTATGTTAGAGTAACATCTGGCGTACACATGGCGCCAATTCGTAAGTCCCCACATCTGTAAACCTCACTCATTTGTGTTACATCAGTTGGTAATAAAAATAGCAAGTTACCAGGTGTATGTCCAGCTCTGAAGTAGCCACAATAAATACATTTTACTTGTATTGTAATTCTAGAAATGCCTCTCTGCCATTGTACAAAAAACTAAAATAAACAAAGGTGCAGCCAATAGCGTGCGATGAGGAGCAAGGAGTCATCCCTTATCATAGAGAACGGACAGCTCCCATGTTCTCTTGTGTGATCTCTAAGGTATCATCAGTGGCCCGACGTATGAAGGATCTAAAGTGAGGAGATGTGATGTCAGCAGCACAGTGCTAAACGCCCAAATTTCTGAGCCCTAGGATCAGATTGCCACCTCGGTTATATTCTGCATATACGTGCAATATCCATGTTACCTGACTGACATGCATCGAGCACTGTCCAGACATTAGAGAGATGACAATACCAGCACCATCATATAGTGAGGCCAGATTGTGAATGCAAGTGGGTGTGATCTGGAATAACAATGGACCAGATTCACAACGAAGATCTGCACCCAACTCACCTGTCCTGCACCTATCCCACCCCGTTTTTAGGTACCTTATGGCACTTACGAGTGCCACAGGGCTACCTTACCTTACCGTGCTTACCGTCCTTCTTAAGACACGGACAATGGGCCTGATCCAGACCTACGCCGATGCGCTGTGCTTACTAAAGCACAGCGTAGCGTACTAACGCCCAGCGTTACATCGTGGACTCCCCCTGACACTCCCTCTGCCCCCAGCGTGCTTACCCTCGCTTACGCCGGCTGAAGGCTACCCTAACTTCAGCCAGCTTAAGCAATGGGTAATACGCTCACACACGAGCGTATTGCCGCTAAGCCCTCCCTCCCTCATTATATTACCTCCCCCTGCCCACCTTCACTAACCTTAACGTAGGGACGCTAGGGGGACAGTAGCTACGCCGGGCAACATCTGCCCGGCACATGCGCAGATCGGCTTTTCAGCCGATCTTACGCTTACGCCCGCCGTCCTAGCGACAATGGGCGTGGGTCTGGAACAGGACCAATGCCTCTCCCCGCCTCCCCCGGCTAATCTAAATCCCCCCCTCACACTTCTACCTATACACTCCCCGAGGCAGCATTACACCGCCTCTTGCTTTCTAAACAGCTGTCTTTAAAGACCGCACGGAGGCAATCTTCGTACCTAACTGGTAAATAGATGGTGTAAATGACCTACTACACATGCGTAATAGGTCATTTCTGAAATATCCGCAATCAGGTCCAATGTGTGCTATTGCCCTTTCTCTGTGTACTGTTCCACAGTTCCGTGCCATCAGCATTTTCCATTCTAAGGAACAGTAAAAATTTAGGTTGTTCGTTATAATGAGGGGAGTCGTTAGCACTGCACTGATTGGTGGATATTATGAGGCTACAATGTATCTGCTGCATAAGAATCAGGGGCCGTATTCACAGATCCGATTTTGCTACTTATTCCATGAGTATTTTTAGGCACCGTTGAACTGCGCATGTGTAGTAACCTTTTCTATGCGTCGGATTTAGGCACGGAGTCCTTTATGCCCGGATTTCTAAATTGAACTGTGACATACGTACGGAGGGGCGTGGTTGAATTCCGTACATGTGTATTTTAGTGAAAGTGGGTGGGGGAAGGCATTTAAATGGACTAATACAGGCGCGATTAATCATGTACACACATGCGGAAGGAAAAATACGCATGTAACTACACATGTACAGTTAAGGTTGCCCTATGGACACGTAAGTCACCAAAAAACTGTCCGTGTTAGGGGAGTGTCATGGTTGCCTTGCCACATACGTGAGTATATTTGCGTACTTTATACACACGCATCTGTGAATACGGCACCAGATCTCTTAGTATTAAAAGAAGTTTGTCACTATTTTCAATGTTGTAGTTGATTTTAAAGAGCATAGACATAATATTGCCCACCAGAGGGCACCAAAATACATTTTTATATATTAGTCAAAGATATTTTGTCTTTACACACACACATTTATGCGTATCAATATAGAGGGCTCTTATGGGGGGAATTGTTTTGACTCAAGCAGGAATAAAGAACATCATTGTAATTCATACAGAGCTCTAATATGGGATGGGGGATAACTTAAGCGCAATCAACAAGAACATTTTTTTTATGGGGCATTTTGTCTTGTATACCATAGTAAATCTATTTTTTCCCCATTAAATTATTCTCTATTACAAATTATTGTCCATATAGAGAACTATTAATAAAGATCTCCACCTACTTGCTTGTTTTCTGCATCTTCTGAAACAGTGCCTGCAGCTCTGGACACAGACATTTCCTGGTCTTCTGCTGCAGAGCGTTATTAGCAGTGCTAGACTAGGCTGTGTCGGTGTCCCTGGCTGCATCTGCTAGCGATGCAGCTGCATAATGTGCCTCTTAAGTCCCAGAGCTCTGCGCGGCTACACCGCTCAAACGCGACATAAGTCAGCATTTATCTCATTAGTTATCTGCCAGTCTGTTATACTAAGAGAGTACTTACCATGTAAGTATTACCAGCTGGCAAATAAACAGAGAATCTATATGACTGAAATGCCGACATTCCAGTCATGTAGACTCATCCGTGATCTGCCAGTCATCATTACTACCAGGGAAATCCCTGCAACCTTAGTGTTCTAGGGCTTCTTCTGTGTCTCTTCTAGATAAACCCTCACCTTTTAGCACTTGCATTTAAACATGGTTTGAGCAGCTTCCATTCTTACATTACGTTACCAGGGCCGCCATCAAAGGGAGGGACAGCCGGGATTCCTGTCCTGGGCCGCAGCTGATGGGGCCCACGCAATACTCACCTTTGATCTGCAACAGAACAAAGGTGTCCTACTTCCCTGCGTACAGGCCCGCTGTTAATGCAGGTTTGCAACACCCATGTAACATAGGGGCAGGCCCCACAATCTCTGACGGCCGCCTGCATGCCACCATAAGATTAATAATAGCAATACCTGTAAAAGCTGAACTAGTGTCTGTCCCTTATTTAGACCCCAGGGATGGTGAGAATTACAACAGCGTGGCAATATATGACTTCCGAACAAACATTTATCGCCGGGTGGGATTTAATTGCATGCAAATAAAGTCTTCATATTAATTATGTCAAGACTTCAGCAGCAGAAAAAACAACTGTGATTTATTAAGAAGAGAGACCGTTCTTTTATTTAATGGCTTGGTGCCTGCAAACTATAAACCGCTTAACAGCTGCCAGGAAAAATTAAAACTTAATTAGATTGGTAATGACCAAAATAATTAGCAGGGTCTGTAATATTTAAATATTAATTATTCATGACCGGGGACAAAGGTTGGCTATAATGACACAGTCACATAAGAGGACAGATTGTAATTCTAATAGTCTGTAAGTTGTTCTACCTCGGCCACTTGAAAAATGGGGAATATCCTTGAATTTATTAGAGTTGAAGTTTGAATAATATATTGTGTGGTGACAGCAGGTGACAATATTACTAAGGTAGTCTGTTTAATGTGCCTAACTGTAATAAAATCAAGGGGAGAGACACACTAGAAACTCTGACCATGCCTAATACGGTCTGGCAAATTCCAACAAGATTTATTTAATGTAAACGGAATATTTAGAATACTCTGTATGTCCTACACTGTGCAGTTTTAATCCTTCTACAGACTTATGTGTGACAGTTATGTTTGTATAATGTAACATTGCAATCTCCTTCCTTTACATATGTATAGCAACAGCATATTTGTTATGTTGCACAGAGAAGAGCACAAAAATGAAACATACATTTTACAGTTTATTTATTCATTTTATAAATAATGCAAAAATGTCTTCTCCTTCAGCAGTCATGTGAAACTATCATATTCAAAGCTACTGCTTCCCATGATTTTTCCTCTCTCTGCTGGTAGCTGCTATATAAGGCCAGGGTGTAAGTTTTAAAATGAATGGGCGAAATGAATGAATGAACGAACTGTCCTTGCTGGGCACAGCAGGAAGAAGCATATGCATTCCAGTAATAAACCTGGATACATATTGTTTCATAACATGTCTCTTTAACCAAAGCCATTTACTGATTACAATAATTGCTGGGTACTCTACCCACATATGCCAGGAAAAGATGCCCATAAAGGGGCTGATGCAAAGTTAGTGGTAACAAAAACTCTGTTGTTTGCAGGGCAAATACTTAGCTTTAACTTGCAGGACACAAACAATCAACAGCTTTAATTTTAAGCTTAAATTTGGAGTTGAGCTAAAAAAAATCCCCTTGCTCACATGTATTTCGAGACCTGACCCCTATCTTAAGATTTCCCATCCGCCATCACTTAAAATGGGTTCAGACCATAAGTGTAGATGGGGTGCTGGGCATAAGGAGCGTTCTTACTTTACAGTTTAAATACCTTCCAACACATGGAGATCGGAATACTGGATCTGGCCCAATATGTCATATACTTAGTTTAAAATATGATAAAACACAAAAAAAAATTAATCACGAAATATTCCAAATCTGAATAAGTAAATGCACAGCTGAGACTTCATATACAATAGCTGGGGGAAAAAATGAGGTGCCAATAAAAGTGTTCATGATACCAATACCTAGTTCTTGGAAAATATCATTAATGGATCAAACAGGTGTAAAGGCAAGAAAAAAGGGAATAAACAAGACATTATTACTAGACTCTACCTCTATTCAGGCGGTGGATCTGCTTGAACATGGTTTTGTACCAATCCTTTGATCTCTCTGTGTTCTTTAAAAGACAGAAAAAAATTATGTACATTAGTTAAGAAACTGTGTAAATACCAAAGTACAATGTTTATGTAAAGGAGAAGCTATTAATATCAGTGACACGTGTAATGCAAACATTCAGAAGCTTCTCAGGGAAAAAAAAGCACAAAACATAACACACAAAACATAACACACAAGCTAACGTTGCTATTACTGCTAATATAAGTAATGTGGATTTACTCATTTAATTACAAACTAGCATTAGAGACATAACAGTGATACCAGAGAAAAAACAATATCCATGTAACGGTTCCTGATATACATGGAGTCATTATAAGTTTCTTATCTGGACTGGTATTGTACACACACACAAATCCCTTACTCAGCATGTTACTGTACACATACACACCAATAACCCCAGCGAGAGACAATCTGACATCACAGGTATATTACCCAAAGTGGTACCGTACACATAGGGCCTGATCCAGACCTACGATGGTACACTGAGCAGTCTAACGCTCAGCGTACCATCGCTTCCCTCCCCCGACACTCCCCCTTGCTCCAGCGTATAAACAATCGCTTACGCCGGCTGAAGGCTACCCTAACTTCAGCTGGCGTAAGCGACTGTCAATACGCTGGGACGGTGGCGTTGATACGTTAACGCCACCCTCCCAGCTTCATTACCCTCCCTCCCCCCGCCTACCTGCACTAACCTCCGCGTAGTAACGTCGGGGGGGCGCCGCTGAAGCTACAGATGCCTGATCCACTTTTTAGACGATCTTACGCTGCTGGCCGGTGTATTATCGCCGGCCAGCGTAGTTCTGGATACGGCCCATATACACCAACATCCTCTGAGAGACTTCTCACATCACAGGTGTCTTACCTGGAGTGGTATTGTACACATACACAGCAACATACCCTGAGAGATGGTTCATATCACAGGTGTCTTACCTGGAGTGGTAATGTATACTAACCATGGCTCGAAGTGAGAGGGTATACAGGGTATACCATCACTTCTCCCACTGATTTAATTGAAAAGCTATAAATCTCCATTCACTTCTATTATTTCGTCATTTTCATGCCACCAGTTCTAAATGTCCATACCGATACTTCTAAATGTCCATACGATACTTCTAAATGTCCATACCAACACTTCTAAATGTCCATAATGCCAGTTCTAAATGTCCATACTGCCACTTCTAAATGTCCATACCACCACTTCTAAATGTCCATACCGCCACTTCTAAATGCCCATAATGCCAGTTCTAAATGTCCATACCGTCACTTCTAAATGTCCATACCGTCACTTCTAAATTTCTACTTCGACCACTGATACTAACACCAACGTCTCCTGGGAGAGAGCTCATATCACTAGTGACTTCCAGTACCCAGAGTGTTACACATGCTCAGAAACATTCACACAGTCTGACATCACAGGGTCTCACCCGGAGTGGTATGCCTACTTCATCCATTGACAAATCTCCAGGGTAATGGGGTGAAGGGACCTCTCTTCTTGTATTTTCTTGCACTGTTCTCCGCACTGGGGGATTCTCCAGACTCTTCTTCTCCTGGACAGCTATTGGCTCTGCTTTCACACTGGCACAGCCATCTAACACAGTATCTGGAATTTAACACAAAGCCATCTCATGACACTGTTGACATGGTACATTCTCAAACAGGACAGAATACCTTTGCTAAATCAAAGTCCCAGCCACAACCTGCTGGAAAGGTATATTCCAGAACTGTTGCTGAGAGCATGTGATGACTATAGAACTAAACACTAGGTTTGTGATGTAAAATGCAGCCCTTCCAAGACTACAGTATGTGAACAAGTCAGACAACATGGGCACAAATAACTACTTTTTTTATAACACACAATTAAATGAAAAATTAAAAGTCACCATGTCTGATAATATTTGGAATCCAAATTTATGGTCTCTTAAGGTTTCTGAATTATATTAGTTTTAAAATATACCATATCCCCCTGTCTACTGTGATATGGGCAGCTCCTTCCTTCCTCCATTATTCCCTCTCCAATGACCTCTTTAGTATTAATAATTCTCTAATAGAATGTTCCTTGTTTAGGTGAAAAACATTTCATGCCTGTTTGTTCTTCAGTGTTTGTTTTACAATATGGCTTTGTTACATTTAATCTCGTTTGTATACCAAAACATGTGAAACAACTGTACTTATCATGTACATGTATGAGGTATGTATCTCTTGACTTGCCGCTTAATAAAACCAAAATTAGAAAAATACCATATCATAACAAGGTTAGAGCATGAAGCCCTATTGCAGGAACAAATTTATTTATCATTATATATATATATATATAGTATATTTATATTTATAGTATAATATA